>OZ026612.1:26659431-26889431 GCA_964020975.1 Hermodice carunculata
TATAAAGTCAAAGTCAAAGTAAGCTCTATTTCATGTCGGTCGTTTTTTACAATAAACATTAGCTCTGAAGAGCTATTTTCCGACGTGAGTATAAGTTGTAAAATACATAGATGACTAAAAACAACAGTGTTTATATACATACAATAAATATGGGATGAGGTTAAAATATATTTTTCATGGTGATCAATAATCTGTACTAATAAAAATATGTGTAAAACACTAGTCAGCAACTTTGGCACAGATAGGTGTCTGTGACATGCACTTCAGAGGCATCTATCTGCATGACATGCAGTTGCAGGTGTCACCATTCCAGTTGCTGACTAGTTTTTAAAATTAATTAAAGCTGGCATTTCTAAAATAATCTGGTAGTTCATTCCACAATTTGGCTGCACCATACCGGAAAGATTTCAAACCATACTTGTTTGTTCTAACCCTTGATATAGTGGCAGTGTTGGTGTATCTAAATGAATATTTCGAGTCTTTTACCATCAGCAGGTCATATAAATACGAAGGGCCTTGCTTATTAAGAATTTTGTATGCCTGGATCGCCATGGTCTTCATCCTTCTAATGCGTAAGGATGGGAATTTTGATTTTTCCTAAAGGTCTTCATATGGAGAATTTTGATCATCATAGATGAATCTGAGAGCCCGCTCCTGAATGCATTCCATTTTCTTTGTACTGCCCTTACCACAAAAGTGCCAAACTAAGGGGCAGTATCCAAATTTTGAAAGAATGACATATGTTTTTCAAAACTAAGTCGAAAATCAATTGTGACGCCTAGCAGTTTTACTTCGTTCTGACAATGAATACCAAATTTGTCCAAATGAAAGGTGAGGTCTTCGCCTTTAGCTTTGTTACCAAAAAGAATTCCTTGGAACTTCTCAGGATTGGCTCTCATTATATTCATCTCAAACCATTTGATAAGGTGAATACAGCCTGCTTCCAAAGTTGATTTCAGGGTTGGTAGTGACTCATCCGAAAAAGACAGAGTGTTGTCGTCAGCATAATTGTACAATATTCCCTCTTGAACAAAGAAAAAGATGTCATTCATGAAGATGTTAAAAAGCAGAGGTCCCAAAATGGAACCCTGAGGGACACCTTTCAGAATATTTTGCCACGAGCTAGTGACACTACCGATCTTTACATACTGCTTTCTGTCACTCAGGTAACTTTCCATAAGATCTAAAGCAGTGGCATCCAACCCATATGCCTCAAGTTTAGCTATGAGGAGATCATGGGGAAGACTGTCGAAGGCCTTGGACAGGTCCATCAACAAGGCGGCCACATATTTGTTTTCGTCCAAGGCTTTCTTCCAGTCCTCCACGGCTCTGAGTAGTGTTGTCTGATACCCATAACCCTGTCTAAAAGCTGATAAAAACGGGTGAAGCATGTCAGAGAAATAATCATACAGTTGATCATTAATTTTATGGTACGTTCAAAAAGTTTTGAAATTACTGTCAATACACTGACAGGTCTATAGTTTTTCGTGTCCATTGAGTCATAAATATTCTACAATGACTTTTTTCTAAATCCTTTGCGCTGTATAATGTCAAGCTCCATGCTAGACATTATTTTATGAGACGTTCTATTTTATGACCGCCTGTGGCTATTCTATGATGTATGTATTTTTTTCTACTATACCTTATGAAATGTCATAACCATGCATATGATAATAACATGGCATAAATTTTCATGTTTCAATTAAAGTCCTTGCTATATTCGTGTATGATTCAATTTATAAACATTGTGCTCTTTGCTAAGTAGATATAATTTCTTGGCGTCAAGCACAATGAGGTACAACCTTTAGCCCAATGCATTCTGTGTGCATATCCATTTTCAATCCTTTGTACGCACGTGTGTGTGTGTGTGTGTGTGTGTGTGTGTGTGTGTGTGTGTGTGTGTGTGTGTGTGTCAATGTGTTTTTATACCTTACCTCTATTATGATTACGGTAACTTATGAAAAAATATATGACTGTACAATAGCGACTAAGATCACTCATCTAAACCGTTATATAGTTCTGGCTGACAGAAACATTATACTGCATTTACAGGTTCGTCAACTTTAGATCCTGTCCTGTGGAAAGGGTGCGGTAAGAAGAGCTTCCCACGCGGGATTTTCACAAAGAGTCCGTATGCCTTAGTGCGCTTTCACTCAAACAATGTAATCAATGCAAAAGGGTTTAGGATTTACGCACTTGGAAACGGCAAGTACAGTTTCATGTCAATCTCCAGAAAGAACATTCATATGATAGTAGAAAGACAGTTGTAACATTAAAGAAGCATTGATCAAAACAAAGTGCTCCGTTTCTGTAGGTTTTGAAAAGTGAATACTTTACTACGTACTCTGCTCAGCCTGCTGAAGATTTCTTTCATTTTGAATGTGAAACATTATCGACAAATTAAGCCGGCGGCAAAGCCCCTCGCATGCTAGCCTCGACGTTAATCGAGATTAAATGGAATGGGAGAAATGTAGGTTGCCATGGAATGGAGTCTCCTTTTAGTTCAGCTGTTTTACTAGTCATGCTGAGCTTTTAGGAGGCTGACTCGTCCGTCCGTTCACAATTATATTTTCGACTTCTGCTCGAAAACCGTCAGTCAAATTCACTTCGAACTTGGTAGCAATGTACCGTGTATGGGGTTTCTACTAACTTTGCTCAAATGGTCACGCTCAAGTGATTTTTTTGTTGTTGTTGTTTTTTTGTTTTTTTGTTTTTTTGTTTTTTTCGGGGGGCAAATCTTAAAAAATCTTCTCCGAAGAAACCGCTCACCCAATTTTTTTGATATTACACTGGAGAACACTCCTAAGGACTCTTAGGGACTCCTTGTTCTTAATTTGTTCACCAGGTGGCGCTGCAATTTTTTATTATTTATGCTTTTTGGTGTGTTTTTGACTTTTCTCAACTGTCACGTAGATTTAGCTAAAACTTTGTGGATAATTCTTTGTGAAAGGTCAAAAAAAATTGTTCACTAGGTGGCACTGCTTTAGATTCCTGGTTTCTTACTTTTTTTTTTCCATTTTTGACACTTCTCGGCAAATGCAGCTTTCCTATTGATTACAATGCAAGTCAATGAGCATCTTAATTCTAATTCTAATTTTCAACTGTTTCTCCAAAATTGTCATCCAGATTCACTTCAAAGTTGGTGGCAATGTACTTTGGGTCGGTCGCTACCAAGTTTGTGTAAATGATCACGCTTCAGTGATTTTTGGAACTTTTTTTTTTTTTTTTTTTTTTTTTTTTTTTGGGGGGGGGGGGGGAGTTTGTTTTTGTTTTTTTATTTTTTATTTTATTTTTTTGCCAAATCTTCTCCGAAACCGCTCACCCAATTATTTTGATATCACAAGGGGATACTTCTAGGGACACCTTGTTCTTAATTGGTTCACCAGGTGGCGCTGCAATTTTTAGCTAAGCTGACTTGTTAGTCAAGCTAAACCTTTAGGATGCTCAGTCGTCCGTCTTAGAAATACTTTCAACTGTCATATGCACTCAGCTAAACCTCAACACAGGTCTATTTAGTTGCAACCTTGATTTTGTGAGACAAGCTTAGGTCAGCTGAGCACGGGCTGTTCACGCAGCCCTCTAGTTTTTATATCTCTGCATTGAGGGAATTTCCCCCCTCGAGTCATACAGCAGAATTTAAAGTGCTAATCTTCAGGATGTAAAGTTACACTCAGTTGCATATAACACAGATTGTGAAAACAATGTTATCTTGATGATGAAATGGACAAATAGAGAGTGATATAAATTGTGTTTGACAGGAACCTGTTTCGTAGAAAATACAAATCTGTGAAATGTTCACATATTGTTCCAGCAATAAAAAGTTGGAACTTGACGTTTGACCTTTCAAAAGCTACACTGATATGGAAGCCAAGAAATGATTATCCAGATATTTAAGGGAAACGAATGGTAATGCAAGTAGGCAACAAAAGTCAAAATACATAGAAGTGATTACCCATGTGAGGCGCTCAGCTAATCGTCATTCTTGCGGAACCAATGAGTGGCTACTGTACCACAGGTGCTATCAAAGTTTGTTGTAGTTTAGAGAAACGAGATGCTGCAGATTTTGGCATGATAAAGAGTACATTATGGCCAAAGTAGTGGCTCTTGGCGTTAGCCTCAGTAGCTGATAGGCCCTAGTGCACATACTGATTGGCTACTTTAAAGTTTGCACACACAGACGGACGAAACTCTATCTCTCTTTCTCTGCCTCCCTCCCTTTCTCTCTCTCTCTCTCTCTCTCTCTCTCTCTCTCTCTCTCTCTCTCTCTCTCTCTCTCACACACACACACACACACACACACACACACAATTACGATTAGGGGAGTAAATGACCACAACGTTTGTGTTTATGTGTTATACTTATGTCCAATAGGGCGGTCCTGTCAAAAGCTGCATGCTACAAATGCCACACAGTTCCTAACGTCCTCGAGCCAAAAGCGGTAAGCGTCACATTGACATATTATTTGCTCATATATGTGTGTGTATACATATGTTTCTGCCAAATTTACAGATCACATGGCCCAGCGGGATTTTTATTTATTTGTTTATTTATTTATTTATTTATTTATTTATTTATTTATTTATTTATTTATTTATTTATTTATTTATTTATTTATTTATTTATTTATTTATTTATTTATTTATTTACTTGTTTGTTTCTTTGTTTGTTTGTTTGTTTGTTTGTTTGTTTGTTTGTTTTTATTTGTTTTGTTTTTTTGGACGCATATGAAGGAGGTCCTCACTAGAGTAGCTGACAAATACCTTACTATTTTTCACAATTCAGCTCATATGGTTGCACGTCCTGCATGAAACTGCTTATGTGGTTAAAAAAAAAAAAAAACGTGCAGGTCGTCTGGATAAGCTTTTCCAAAATTATGTCACATACAGGACTCTAGGCATAAAATGGGCATCAACCTTAAGATAATTCTATTCGGGTGGCAGGCGGATTTTGTTGGGACAAGCTTCCGGTGCGTCCCCTCCTTTTCACACCGTTTGCTTCATTTTCATGTAAAAATATCCTTTTTACGACAAAACCATTGTTCTGTTGGCCTCTCAAATCGTTTGGCAGCCACACTTTCGTAAGTATCTGAGTCCGTCGTGAGGAGTTTAAATGTTTTTGAAAAATACATATATATATCTCAGTGTTGGATAAATGAATAATGTCCTCCCATGATCACCGGAAAAATAAAGTGTGTTCATAGATGTAAAGATAATGTTCTACTTTTTTATTTCAAAAATGTGTCTCTGAAATGCAATATTGAAAATAGATGATTCTTCCTTGGGTGTATGTACACATTTTAGCTCTAGTATTCTTCATGTACGCCTCCCTGTTTTTATTTATGCTTGCAGGAAGTGGCTAAAAATATTCTGAACTTTAACTAACATATAATGTGTCACGAAAGTCATTATTGGCATGGGTTTGTGCCATTTTATCGAAGTCAGGGTATGATTAAGTCAACAGCATTCCCTTAAGGAGGAAATGTCGTTTTTTATTCAGTGTATAAAACGTGCTGTTATCTATTGACCACTGCTCCGTTGAATGAAAGGAAACTTGCTCTTTGTTTTGTAACCGCAGCTCTTTCCACAAATATGGATGTGGATATTGTCCTAAAACTGCTGAAAGCAGATGATATATTTTAGTTATTTATATATTTTTGGGAATCGGCGCCAGCCGATTGTCCATATAATCTCAGATTGTATAGTACTTTTATTGTTGCAAAGAGGGGAAAGTCACACAGCATGGTATGATTTTTCTGTGTGATAAGTATAAAAAGCTGACAGTAATATACCATAGGATTAATGACGTGCAACCTTGCAGTACACATTGATTTGAATGAATCAAAATGCAGAGATTTAGAAGAACATGGACACCCCTACATGCCATTATACAGCTTATTGCCAAATTACACAACCATCGTTTGTGTGTGTCTTGAGGATGTAGAAACGAGTTCTATTTTCCAAGTTTGCATCTTCTTGGCTCTCTCCTCGTTTGCCGCGGTCACTGTGTGGTGACCAATCTGCGTATTTTTCTTGCTTTCCATAAGAAAGTTTCACTCCTGCCTTTATTTGTGTCTAGATTTGTTCGACCGGAGCCCTTTTGTGAAAAGATGACGCGAAAATGTAGCATCTTGATCCAATAATCTTTGCGTGAATACGACTCGCGTTCCAACGTTGCAGACATGAGACCTGCACGTGATGAGTTTGATTGGACATTGAGGCGCACGTGGTCAAAGCCCATTTATAATGCGGTAAAATGACCTCTCCATGTCCATTCTGGGCTATTATTGGAGAGATACAAAACATAATGGCGGACGGTGCAAAACATCGTGACTGAAGAGTTAATAAGATTTGGGATAAATTTTGCAGTTGTATCATTCAAAATGTCGCGAAAAACGGACAGCTGTTTGATTTTTATCCATTTAGCAAGAATATACAAAATTGAAATGGACCCAGCCATTTGTCCACAATAAAATGAACACGCTTAGAAACATTGTCATTGCAGGCCAAAGGGAAGCAGCTGAAGTGAAGGTTGGTTTGCGTTGTGTGCGGCTCGAATCGACAACGGTGGTAAACGAATAACGATGTTCAAATATATGTTGGTTGTGCCCGACAACGGTATGCCAGGGATGTCCTGTTTATTGATACGCTCACATCAATAGGAAATATTAAGATGTATATTGGTGATAGAGCCAAAATTATTGTTCTTATAATTTTTGTTCAGTAAATAAGGATAGTGTACCATACGTTGGGGGATTTTATTGTTTAAGGGCTCATGTACAATAAAAAACAAAAACCTGTCCAAAATTCCCAAAAACCATCGGAAGTGGAGAAGGGAGGTAAAATAGATATTGTAATTTCACCATTGTTTTGGTAACGTCCACCACTTTTCAAAAAGAAAAACAAAAAATCGCCAATAAGGGACAAGTAAAATTGAAAATTGCAAGCCCAAGTGGACAACCAGTGATTCCCAGTGGACAAATTATTTTGGCACTTCTAGGACTTCAAATGATATTCTTTGTCTTGAAAACAACTCTGCTGTGAGAGAAAATATCTTGCAACCTCAAACAACACAAAGGATATTTCAATACGGAAAATAAACAATGCTTTTACTATCAAAACACACCAAGAAAAGATCGCGATGAGCGGTAATGGGGGGGGGGGTGTTTAAGTGCCGATGTTTCAAAAGCTTCACTAAAGCTTCAAATTTTTGCTTTACTCATAATGTACTCCATTTTGTATGTTCATCGAAATATTTTCACTAAATCCTTTCTAATGTATAATCCTGAAGCTCCACCAGTGTGGCTATATCTCCTCACGTTCACAGCTTGAGGCACATGGTATTTTCAGCAAAAGGATACTTGATGGCACACTAATCAGAATGTCTGGACAAGCTTCAAAGAAATTAATTAATAAATTAATGAATAAATAAAGTACAATAACAAAGAAAAACATCTATTTTGAAGAATTTGGTAGCTTGGGCAGAAGGGTACGAGGAAAGGTGAATGAGATATTTTAATGAAAAACAGGTGCATTATTATCTTTGATAATTCTGTGGAAAAAAACATGCCTATATAACAAACATGATCACAAAAAACTAATACTTCACAAAATAAATTGATTTCAACGTCAAACATTTTAAATATAAACATTGTCAAAATTTGTATGGAATATAACCAAATGCACTTGTGTGGGTCTAATTTCACGCAACATGTCAGTTGTCAGACTGTTATTGTGAATTTCTTTAACATATTACAGATGTGTACTCAGAAAAAAGAGTGAAAGAACAGCAAATAAGTAAAACTGAAAAGATAAGAAATAAATTTATCAGAAACAAAAAAATAGATAGTTCTGCATTCACAAATTGGTAAATTGGCATTTAGAGTCTTTGCTGCAAAAAATGAGACAGGTAAATTTTTTCATGCGCATGCGTGTTTCTGCAACAGCAGATTTCCTGGATTTGTTGATACAGAAGTTTGTGGCTGTCTCTTTCATTTGTATCAGTAAAGAAATAGCCATCACTCTCTACAGTTTCTAGGAATGTTATGTGCAAGTCTTACACTCCATTTATTTCTTTGGTGCTATTTTTTTCAGCAATGTGACACCAAGAATAAATATGCATATCTGTATCATCTGTTGTTTCAGCATGCTTCTTTACCCTTTAGTAGCTTTGTCCATGCAAAAGACATGTCTCCTGATTGAGGTCTAGCTTAGCTCTTGTTTTATCTTAAACTTAAATTCTACCACCTTGATAACGCAGTGTGATGGGCAGAGGATTGCACTGAAATGAGGGCATGATTGTCGAAGCCATGTACTTGGATTGCTACAAAAACGATCAAATTTGAATTTTTTCTACGGGATAATGGATTGCTTCATATGGAATATGTATGCCGATAATTTCTTTTGGATGCCACATGATTAAACCGTAGAAGGGGCTGGGGAGTTAACATGCCGTCCCAAGAGCCCAGTCTCCCCTCTCCCCCTCCCCCCCCCCCCAAAAAAAATGGTGTCATTAAAACGTATCGCCTTTGGTTTGACTTTTCCGAGGATCATGGAATTATGTCCAACATTTTTACTTCACCATTAATTACTAAGCTTTTTTAAATTGATTTTTGGACAGTCCCCAGACCTTTTTTAAACGAAACGTTTCTTTACTGTGACCACTTGACGCCCCCCCCCCCCCCGTTCTTCTGAAAACTAAAAGGCAAACTCCCCAGTAAGGCACAATAAAAATGGGAATCGACTCAGAAATTCATAAATCTTGAATTGCACATATTTTAATGTACCAAAAGATGGTAAATCAAATGATTGTGACCTATTAATGTAAATAATAAAATAAATTTCAAAAACAAAACAAAAATAACAGTTAAAATATTCGAAACTGGACATAATTTGATTATTGAAATGTAGTGAACATGCTATATGTGTTTGGACCTTCATCTTTTCAATGAAACGCTGGGATTATGCATTGACCTTTAAGATCAGCTGCCAACAGTTTCTTAAAACTTTATTTGAAATTTTCTCAAAGTATGTTCCGTCTTAGTACTTTGTGGGGATTTATTCATCACTTAAACGGAAATTATGATGGTCATTTCTATCATAAATTGTTGTATTTGACGCTTCAAAACTGTATGCTATGGTATGCCCTATTCTTAAACCCACATTTAGGAAATCAAACGTTTGTCCAAGCAGTTTATCTTGAGTGAAAATATTTTTAAGTCTTGTGTGAATATATTTTTATATCACTCACACTCAAAGAAATTGAACTAAGACTTTCATTGAAAGAAAAGGTTCCCCACAATCTGATCAAAAGAAAACGTACTTCATATGCGCAAATTAAAGTCTCATCAGAAATAACTAAAGTTTTTGTCGCCGAATTTCAGTTCATGAGCGTACATTTACATTTGCTATTTTCTTATTTTTATGATTTTTGGTATGTTTTCGCAATTTTCGACTCCTTCTCATGAACCGTCACTCAGATTAAACTGAAACCTAATCTTGGTAAAAGATCGAACTAGGTGGCAGTGCTAAGGAATTTTATGGATTTTATTTTATTTTTTTTTTTTTTGCAAGTCGGGTGCTTATCGGTAAATGCACCTTTCCTATTGATTACTATGTAAGTCAAGGGACAATTCTAATGCCATTTCACATTTTCGACTTCTTCTCGAAAACTGCCAGCCGGATTCATTTCAAACGTATTGATAATATACCTTGGGTTGGTCTCTACCAATTTAATTCAAATGGTCACGCTCCACTGAATTTTAGATTTTTTAAATGAACTTTTAATCTTTTGGGGGCAAATCTTAAAAAATCTTCTTCTCTGAAACCGCCCACACAATTGCTTGATTATCACACAGGAACACTCCTAGGAACAATTGGTTCTTAATTTGATCACCAGGTGGTGCCGTGGTTTTTTGTGTGTGTTTTTGCTATGTCCCACTGTTTCTCCACAACTGTCACTCAGATTAAGCTGAAACTTTCTGGATATGTACCTTATGAAAGGGTCAAACAGAGTTCAGTAGGTGGTATTGTTATGGATTTTTTATTTTTAACGATTTTTTCAATTTGGGTACTTATCAGTAATTGCACCTTTCCTATTGATTACTATGCAAGCTAATGAGCATTCTATTCTAATTCAAATTTTCTGCTTCTCTTCCAAAACCCTCAACCAGATTGACTTCAAACTTGGTGACAATATACCTTGGGTGGGGCTCTACCAAGTTTGGTCAAATGGTCACCCACCAGTGATTTTTTGTTTTATCATTTTTTTTTTTTTTTTTTTTTGAGGGGGGTGTTTGTTTTTTTTTTTTGTTCTTTCATTGGATAAAATCTTAAAAAATATTCTCCAAAATTGCTCACCCGATTGCTTTGATATGGCAGAGGACCACACCTAGGGAAAACTCCTAGTTCTTAATTTGTTCACCAGGTGGCGCAGCATTTTTCCGATTTTTTAATTGTTTTGTGTGTGTGTGTGTGTGTGTGTGTGCGTGTGTGTGTGTGTGTTGTTGTTATTTTTATTTTTTTGTTTTGTTTTGTTTTGTTTTGTTTTGTTTTTTTAATTTTTTTTTGCTATTTTGACTTCTCCAGAAATGTCTCTGACATTTAGCTGAAACTTTCTGGATATGTTCCTTGTAAAGAGGTCAAACAAAGTTGTTCACTAGGTGGCACTGGTGAAGATTTCTCATTTTTAACGATTTTTTCAACTCGCATACTTATCAAAAAATGCACCTTTGCTATTGATTACTATGTAACTCAATGGGCATTCTAATGCTAATTCACATTTTTATAATTTTTTCTTTACGCAAAGCTTAGAAACACCTCTCAATGTCATATGCACTCAGCTAAAGCTCAACGCAGGTCTATTCAGTTGCTATTTTGATTTTTTGAGAACAAGCTTATGTCAGCTGAGTACGAGCTGTTCACACAGCACTCTTGTTTCATGACGTTGTAGTTTAGTTTGGCAAAACAAAAGGAAGGATCGCCTTAAACGTTAAATTGTGCTAAGGATAACAGTGATCAATTTTACTTTGCCAGAGGATAGGCTACCAAACGTATTCTCTTTACATATGAACCCCATATTGACCTCCTTCATGATATGATGCCTCACCGGTCAACAAAACTTTAATTCATTTCTCAAGTCGAACTGCCAAAGTAAGCTTTCGCGCAAAATGTGTCTGTCGTAAAATTCACGTGTCCACGAGACATCTGTGAAAGACATACAGGACAAAACTCACTTTCAATACTGTATAAATTCATGAAATATTACGTTGCATACCATACGTGTCTGACTGTCATAAATCAATCCAGTTAAACATGGTTTTGACTGAGATTGTCCGATTTCTATCACGGGCATACTTTTAAGAATTGCGAGGCATATCTGACTTTAACCATAGAGTTGATATGTGAAACAAACATAGACAGGCTTATGAAGAGGGGTTTCGTGTATGACTTGACATCTGTGCAAAAATTATTCAAGTGGCAAGGCATTTGACGTTGCCAGTGGTTTGATACATCCATAACATGTGAAGACGAATAGAGATACATACATACATGCATGCATGCATCCGCGCGTGTGCGCGTGCGTGCGTACGTACACTATACATTGTAATGGTGGTGTTAATACCTGTCTGTATTTTACGCCAGAAAATAATGAATAGAGTTGGTGCAGACCATAAAAGAGAAGGAAGAACATTGAAACATGTTTATACCGCTACAATTTCGGAATTGAACGAAAATCCCTTTCACTCCGATTCATTTTGAGAATGAATGGTACCTGAGTTCGGAGCACGCGCACGCATCTCTGGCATCCTAATGAATTATTAAAATAGAAGTTGAGTGTGCATGTGCGCTTGATTAAAACGATGTTCCAGTCATTATAGCTTTGTCATCGCATTCGTATTAGAGACGGTACCTAAAACACGTAGGACGGAGAGATGGGGTAGTGAACTCGCATTTTATTTTTCTTTAACTTGCAGTGGAATAACCGTTTGCTGGATCTTAGAGGCTACAGAGCAAGATAGCACTGTGCATGTTGAACTGGATTCCGTGACACGGAAAGAAAAATCCCGTTCTTGCAAAGGGGATTTTATTATGCAGGATGGCAAGTACATTTGCACATGTTAAATTACGTCATAACATCACAGTTTAATTTAGTTCTGCAAAACCTATGTAGCATTGTTCTACAGACTCCCTGCCTCGTTGATGAGAAGTGGTAATGGGAGCAAATTGGTCAGGTTCAGGGGATAATTCAATGCCAGTGTACTATAAAATATATTATCAAGTGATAATATTGCATATACTTTTGGATATTTTGATGAGTAAGTTTATTCATGTAACGTATAATTTAAATGTAAATGTCAATATATTGTTGATGTAATTTATGCTTAACATTATTGCCCTGTTATGATGGCCTCAAACGTCTTCATGTGGGCTATCTGTTGAGTAGTATTCTGTATTTGTTGTTGTTTGTATCAATCCAAACTTTACTGATTTTGGTTTTGAGGTTGTTACAAATTTTAACTTTTAATTTTTGTGTGGAATTAGTTTATTCATATAGAGCTAGTATCTATTTATAACATGTTGTTTGTCACATGTTTCTACACACAAGTCCCAAGCACTCACTCATCAGTTAAATGTTCTTATTGTTTCAAACTCAGGACGTTCATCCTACGCAAAACAGCTGCATAAATATCTCCATTCCTCACCTGTATCTGTTGGCTCCACAGCACAGTATATGTATATTGGATATAGAAAATTGAATTGTGACTTTAAGCTGCGATATTACACGATTACAAAAGGTACATAGCCCAACTAAAAAACTAAAATAATTTTTTTAATTAAACAATTATAATTCAATTTCTGAACACACACACAAATTTCATTTTCCCACAGCTTAATGCGAATGTATACCTTTGGAAAATGTATAGTTTATATGATCTCCGAGTGCATATAAGGACATGTTTGGAGCAAAGGTCTGTTTTCTTTGTAAAGTGCTGTAAAAGGTGACAACGTCCTTAAATTAACTAGGCACTTAATTTTGTTGTCATGTCCGACTAAATTTATAGAGAATGAAACCGTCTTGTACAAGGTATCGAATTTATCATGAGAATGTAATGCACGTTGAACTTAAGTTTGTCTTAGATT
Organism: Hermodice carunculata; assembly: GCA_964020975.1. Lineage (NCBI taxonomy): Eukaryota > Metazoa > Annelida > Polychaeta > Eunicida > Amphinomidae > Hermodice > Hermodice carunculata. The sequence continues at coordinate 26,672,571 of OZ026612.1, forward strand.
GACTCTTGTAATTCATTTTACAAGCTTTAAGTGAATGCATAGAAAACAGCGTCGTATATAACTGGTGGGGATGGGTGGATAAGTTTGGAACGATTAAATTATATGGACACATGTATGCACACATAGAGATATATTATATCAATTGAAAATTTATACCATTTGCATTCAGCGGCTATGACACAGAATATCACAAAAATAGAATTTGAAAGGTCTGCCACCGTCGTTTTGAAATCACCAGGTTATCCAGAAGGGTATCCCAAGTAAGTACACTTATTACATACCTTTGATTAGGCTACTCTTGTGTAACAGCTCTAGTGAAGATCAGATTTGTGCGTGTGCGCCTAGCCAGCCAACCACACAATAGTTAATAAGCCTGTACCTTGGTTTTTTTTTCTGCGTCAGGCTTATCTATCAGTAGCCAGCAGGGGTATATGTGTTTTATGATTTCATACACAGGCGCTCGTAACGTTCAGTCAGTCAAGCTTCCGTGCTAATATACGCGGTGGGGGGGGGGGGGGGGGGGTAGTGGATTAAGAGGGTGGACCTGGAACATCTGTGCGTTCAATAACCCACATAGGGCCATATCTGCAATAAAATATTGTGTATTCATCTGTGCAGTCAATTATTTGTGCTAATAAGATGGTGGCGGATGGGCCTAAAACCACAACGTCGTCACATGGAGCTCCTCTATATAGGAGCTCCATGTGACGACGTTGTGGTTTTAGGCCCATCCGCCACCATCTTATTAGCACAAATAATTGACTGCACAGATGAATACACAATATTTTATTGCAGATATGGCCCTATGTGGGTTATTGAACGCACAGATGTTCCAGGTCCACCCTCTTAATCCACTACTCCCCTCCCCCCCCCCCCCCGCGTATATTAGCACGGAAGCTTGACTGACTGAACGTTACGAGCGCCTGTGATTTCATAAGTCGCCAAGGCCGCATGGAGGAAATAATATCAAACCTCTCTCGTGCTTGAAACAATTACGCAACCATCAATTTATTGTATAAACGAAAGTGATCCATTCTTCTGCTGCATTTTTGCGACAGAAGCTGCAAGGAAGTTTGGAATACACACACACACACACACACACATATATATATATATATATATATATATATATATATATATATATATATATATATATATATGGGCAGGGTTATTCTTTTGATCGAATTTTCATGTTGCAAAAGAAAGTGATACGTCTCATATGTAATGCTGATCCCTTATTTAAGCAGTTGAATGTTTTAAAAGTACATGATATTCTGCAGTTAAAGGCACTCAAGTTTTATTACCGTTACACTAAATGTGAAGTTCCAAGTTATTTTGAAAATATGTTTGAATTTACTCTCGTATCACACCCTCATTTTACACGTGCCAGAGGAAGACCTATTATCCCTGCCCCTAAAAAAGCAACATTGAAAAATTGTATTCGCTACTACATTCCTCATTTACTCCAAAATATCCCTCCCTGGATTAAAGACAAAATTCTAACACATTCATCCTTGGCTTTTCAAAATACAGTAAGTCATATTTTGTGAGTAAATATCAATGTGAGTGTACCATACCTAACTGTTATGTATGCAACAATCATGAAGATATTGTTCCACTGGAAATAAGTTAAAATCTCATTATTGTATTTTCTTTTCTCAGCATTAGTGTTTTGGATCTGCAATGTGAACGCTGTAAAAAAAGTCATCTCTCCTTTATAGGTGGCCTCAGCGAGAGCGGATAAAATATCCTTAGCTGAGGTCTCCTAACATATTTTGTTCTGCCTAGATTGTTTCAAAACAATGTCATATTATCTATTTTGTTGCATATATTCTTTTACAATTTGTTATCTATATGTCAGATAAAATGATTCTGATTCTGATTCTGAACATGGAGGGCTGAGATCAACCAATACAGCATCTACCAGGAAAGAGTACCAACAGTGTCATTTAATTTTTCCATACAAGTCAACACGTATTTACGTGTGTGAACCCTGTCTTATACTTACGCCGATAGAGTGTAACTGTCCCGTAATTTTGAAGAGATAAACCTAGCCGTAAGAATTTCCACATGGCATTGACATTTGTTTCTGCTCGTCACTCTACCCTGTTCATCGCACACGGAGTATCATCACACAGTATCTGTCATTACATTACCTTGCCCAGCGTTTGGTCTGGACCGACTTATAAATATGGTGTCGATTGGTAAACTACATGTACTTTACTTTTATGTCTTTTTTTATAGTTGGTTTCCTTTCAAGAAACGTTAGCTAAAAGCTATTGTCACCGACAGTATTCAACATAAAAGTTGAAATATAATTGATATACAAGAATACAATTCAGGAAAGGCTTTACATATAAACCAGAAAGTATCAGAAACTTTAAAATCTATGCACGAAACTACTGTAAGATGTCACCAGAGATGATGGTTATCACTAAAAAAGATACTTCAAGATGTTACCAGAGATGATGGCTATTATAAAAAAAAATACTGTAAGATGTCACCAGAGATGATGGCTATCATATAAATAAATCATTGATGAGGGGGCTTCAATTGAAGAATACCAAGTATGGTATCTATAGACTTGTGTACACTTTCTATACAATTGACTTCTTGGAGGTTCGGTCCAAACTTGGGTCTTCTATTCTTTATTTCTCTGCACCCACATCGTCGCTGTTGATGTTTGCACAACAAGGTCCAGTGTACATCAACAATGGCACATGTACCTCCCCTGAAAAGCTGCCTTTCATTTAAAACAGCAGGACCTTAGGACCATCCTCTCAAAACACAAGGCTCTGTTGTTTTGTGACACATGCGACAGCAAGTAAAGACCACAGGCTGTGTGAGGCCAGCTTTTAGCAGGATGGATGATCGAAACTCTGAGATACAACTTTGGTCACAAATGTACCTGGTAGTAATTCCATCATTTGTTTTAAAACTTTGTATCATATTCCCGGTTTTTCTTGCAGTTAAAAATGGCAACTTGTGCCAGGAACATTCGGTCAAGAAATTGTTTCCATGTTTACATCAGCATCACACAAACTGCATGTGTATTTTATCATCGGTACCACATCGGCCACTGGCCACCACATGGAGGGTGCAGATTACCGTTTGTAAATTAACGTGACCCATATCCATGGCCGTCTTTTGACATGCAGAGCCTGCCTTCCTTTGCAACACTGAATAAAGCCGGTTTTATGAGGCCATGATATGAACATTTTAGCATTGAATGAATACATGAGCCTCACATGTACCATCGTTGTTTTATATCTTGTTGTCAGCCATATCCGCAAACTTTAAGAGTTCGTGCACGAAATCGTAAAATATTCATTTCGTGAGCAGAATTGCTTTAAATTGCCAATTTTGTGCACGACGTGGCATACGCCCTTTAATAGGGTTCTCAAAAGTGAGTAATGTCCTCAATTTTGATATTCCACGCAATTTGTATGCAACGTAGCAAATGCATTATGCTTATAATAATTCGGGACGAAAATGTTGCAGAAAATAAGAACTATTACAATGTTTACCCCGGAATTAGTAGTGTTTACAAGAAAAAGCCATGACCTCAAAGAGACTAACCAGTTGCTGAAGTGAAATGAAAGAATATAATATTGCAGTTGAGAGTTTGGAGTTTATACGGTGGATAAATGTCCCCTAGGTAAATTCATATCGTGACGCTCCATTAATTTTTATATATTTTTGCGGATTTTTTTTTTTTCATTTGTGGTAGAAATATCTTACCAATATCCAAACCCACTCGACTTTGAAATTGCAGGCAGATACTTAGGACTGTGGTGATTTATTGTGAACCAGCGGGTAATGTAATACAATTTTACGAAAACTATTAGAACATGCAAAGCAATTTAATTCTAGAATGATTGACACAATTTAGGAATAAATATTTCAATACCGGTGCTAGACATATTCAGACTGGTGTGCCAAAATGGTTTTTATTTTATTTGCTCCAATATTTTAGTGACACTGATAAGTGCTGGCAAGTTACTAGTTCCGAGTGGGAACGAAAAAATCCCGTAATCGAAGTCTTTGACTCCCAGTTGGAAGCAAGCGATGGATGTACAAATGACTACATTGAAATCAGAGATGGTAAGCCTACTTTGAAGTGTTGTCTACGGTTTTGGTAAGAAATTGATTCCAATCAATTTCTTACCAAAACCGTAGACAACACAGCTCATATGGACGATTCATGGAACTTTAGTAACTAACCAACAAGGACTTTACGGCAACAAACCTAAGAGCCATTGCTGGTAAAGTATATCATATAAAACTTGCACATCACCAAACACGTTAGTATCTTCATATAGGTGATGCCAATACGATATGAAACTCATCTCCAAATGCTGTACTACAATTTTTGGTTCAATTGAAACCAACAGCTTTTCGCAAGATCTGTGCATGATTGATAATTTTAATCAATTACAGCACATTGGCGTATGCTAGATTTTCCTCAAAATTCGTGTTGGCCTTTGATCCCAACTGAATGCTACAGGGTTAAGTGTTAACAATCGATTCCTTGCTTTATCGAGATTCTCTCAGTTCGGAGGAGCACTTCAGGCAGTTCAGTCAGGCTCACTCATAGCCTTCCATTATTACAGGAGCCAATTCGGGTGGAGACGTTGTCAAAAGGTGGTGCGGGGAAACTCTGCCGAAACCAGTCGTCATGCCACGACCATATACTTTTCTATGCTTTCACAGCAACCATGCTGTCAGCCGTAGAGGGTTCAGTTTGACGATTCGTGATGCAGGTGAGTGTAGACTTTCATATTGAAAATTTTGAAGTGCGTGGGGTGACGGTGCCTAGAGCCCTTATTCCTGCCACATGGCCGTAGCGTGGGGAAATTAAAGTAATCCTATTGGTACGCTATTTACAAACATTGAAAAAGAATTGATCGATGTGTCGAAATATTTGGGCACATGCAGGTAATTTTTTTTGGGGGGGGGGTTTGTTTTGTTTTGTTTTGTTTTGTTTTGTTTTGTTTTTGTTTTTTTGTTTTTGTTTTTTTGTTTTTGTTTTTTTTTTTTTTTGGTTTTTTTTGGGGGGGGAATTTTTTTGGTTTGGAGGCCATCAAAATAGGTACCTTCGGAAATACAGATTTCTGATGTTTATTTTTTCCATACACTTTTTATTGTAAGAAAGAAAAGGTGTGTGTGGCTTTAATTGTCTGCTACCAAGTATCCCGGTGGCTTCACTAAGCTTTTGTTGTGGAAGTAGCCTTATTTGACTGTATCTTAGTAGTTGATTTTAAAGATCTGTAATGGTATTGTTATTGTGATTTTTTTAGTACAATTTTTAAAAGTCAAACATTCAGGAGCTAAGAGATCTACAATTATGATTCAACTAATTTGCGTTTTATTTAGTTAATGTTATTCTTGTTCAGATATTGATATCGAAAGCTCCGCTTAAATGTTGACATTAAAAGTTCTTACACCACTATTTTGCGCAAGGTGGCAACTGTTTTCCAAATAATAATAACTATACATGTTTGAATACTGCCACACAACATTATGTAATCTTTAAACAACAGATATAGGAACTGTATTGAACGCAGTGCTGTTCCTTTTAGGTTATAAAAAAACCTGCTCGAAAAACGCAGAAGTAATAGCATCCCGTGCCGCACAGTACATTGTTTCTCCTGGATATCCAAATCAGTACGCAGCGTAAGTAACATATTCGCAAAGTTGTATGGCTGGTCAAAAGTCGGCAATACTATTAGAGGTAAATAATGACGCCTTGCGTCAATTCATTTTGAGGCTTAAGGGTGGTTTGCCACTGCATCCGATTCGATGCGTTGCGGTTAACGGTTGCGTTTGCGTGAATATTGAACTAGTAGAAATCAAAGCATCAAAACTGATTGCGTTTTTTCTCCGTTTCTGGTTGCGTTTTCGGATGCGATGGCATCCGTTTGTTTGATTTTCAACGCTTGGGATCCGAATTCGCATCAGTCGTCATAATAACCATTGAATGTTATGTATTTTCTATTATTTTGACAAATAAAGAGCCATAAGAGTGAGCATTGCCATTAACATTGTTTAATATTTACAGAATTATACCTGAATCGCCACCAAAAACGGATAGGAAAACGCAGCGAAAAACGGATCCAATGAGTTTTCTTCTTCTTTTTTTTTTAATCGCGTACGAACACGGACAGTAAGCGCAAGCATTACCGCTACGGATAGGAACGGACGGGTCGGATGCAGTGGAAAACCACCCTTAGCAATGCAACAGCAACATTGATGGTCAGACATTATATTAACTGTAGTCAATATAATTAGTTGTACATAATCTGAGGTCTCTGGACGTTTGATTCTGAAATTTGGTCTTTTGAGCTGCATCTAGCAATATATATTTTGACATATGCTGCTATTCCGCACTACTCAGTGCTGCCATTTGGCAGCTATTTAAACGACAAAAGAGGCGACGGAATTTTGCAAATGAACAATTGACAAATGCTAGGAAGATATAACATGATAAGAAATAAAATATTTTTTTGTGAGGAAAGTTACATTTCCACACAAATGTTGTGTTTTCTAAGAAACTGAGATACAACGTGACATAGAATTTTCTGTATATGTGAGCATAAGTGTACATACAAAGTCGCTGGAATACAGAGAGCTGAACAAAATTGTTATTTTCTTCTGCTAGAGGCCTTATGTTATGTTGGACAATCCTAATGCCGGTTTACACGAAGGACCATGACCGACGCATCCATATCGAAGTGGAAGTCATGGACTTGGAAGCCCATACAAACTGTTCTTATGACTCCGTAGAGATAAAGAATGGTACGGATGGAATTATTTTTGAGATTTGAACGTCATTTTTCTTGGCGCTACAGATAGCACAAAAATGTGAGGTATGGTCCACGAAAATTTACGTAAATTATGCAAGTTGTCCAAATAGTTTTATCCAGCCCATTGTACCCAAGAAATATGACATTCAATACTTATACTTATTGATAAAGTGGAACTTTTGCAGGATTTTGAATATCTAGGACTAAAGAATATGAGGACTCTTTGGGACTTTCCTTATGTTTTAATAACACGCACGTATGAAACAAAGCCCATCCAACCGTGCTTTCTTTCTCTTTTTTTTTTTGTCTCTAAAATTTCTTCAAACAGCATGGAGAAAATTGGAACGCATCAGAGAAGTGTTAGAGGGTTGTGTCACAGGCCTTGTCGCCGGAAATATAACTTCGGATCACTATGGCTTTTTGTTTGTTTTGGAACAGTGCATCGAAGAAGAGATTGTCCTGTGGTTGCTCATATACTAGTATTATTTATTGTAAAATCGCGTCCATGAAATCGTACAGGTGTATCAATAATTACACCTGAATTCAATTTAAGGATTTCACTGTCCATCTTTTTGCCAGAATTACCAAAGTTCTATTTGTACTGGTAATAACTCCTTATTTTAGGTCTCCTACAATTATGTGTACGTAAGATTGAGATCAGGTTAATAAAGTAAAAACAGCGTACACAAGGTAACAGTGCGATAAAGGAATATAAACAACCTGAAACAACTGTGTATCATGTTCCTGATGTTATGTGACACTACACATGTCGGCAAGACTAAACCCATTTTTCTGCTCATGCAAAATACGGACAATCGGTATTAATGCAAAAGTCGACGCTGGTTTAGCTATGGATGCCCTGCATTTTAAAACAACTCTTTTTTTGCAGGATATTACCGACACTATACCGCCTCCCTCCTAGCCAAGTGGTGTGGTAATACGAAGGGAGCCATTCAAAGCATAGGCCTAGATTCTAAAATGTATGTCATATTCCGAACGGACTCAAATAAAAATTACAAGGGATTTAAACTTCGCTACTGGTTGGTTGGTAAGTGACAGTGTAAATATTCACGGTATTGGAAAGACCCTAACTTGGGTCATTAGCCTGGGCTTACACCTGGGTTACCATGCAGTGACCTAAACAAGTAAAATATTTATTGCACGAAAGCGTCCTCCAGGGATCAGTACAGTAACGACAAGGAACACAGTAAATACATAGTTGTAAAATAAAATATAATAAAATGTTTTGCTGCGCCTGCACACAGAACACCAAAAAAAACCTGACAATAAACGTTTGAGGCTCACATAGCCTCCGTCAGTATTCTAACGTCAGACTCGCAAAATTTCAGTTTTGAACTACCCGGCAGAGAGGCATATGTCCTTATATGTACAGGGAGCTGTTCTAAAAAAGAAATATAGCATGAAAGCTTACTTAAGCTACCACCTACTATGTGGGCGGAGGTTTATTGGAACTGTACGGTTTCTCTGCAAAATGGATTGGCCTAACTTTTAATATTTTTAGCTCAGCTAACCTATATCTTTTCTGCCTCTGAAACATGCGTCTGATGACCCCAGCTAGTAGCGGAAGAGCTTCATCTCAGATATTCTAATTGCCATGTAAACAACACCTAATAGTCTGGAGTAGCAGACTGTTGTAGCATTCCACCTGTCGATTGAAACATGGTCAATAGGTACTTGGTGTGTTCACTACTTACAGAGTGCCACAAATCCCTTCAACCTTCTTCCCATACACATTGTATCCATGATCAGTATGCCCCTATAATGGACATCAAAACATAGAAAAGAACTCATGCACGATGTTTTCAGCTGTGACATCTCCCATCTGGTCTGGAATGCCATAGCGTTCCAATTTGGAAAACTGGTCTTCCACCATCAGAATGTACCGGTAGCCATGCCATCTTCTGAGAATAGGAGCCAATGTGCTGATGTAGACTCTTTCAATATTCAGGCTACTCAGTCAGGCTGAAATGAATAAGTTAAACACTACATGTTTCAGGGTAATGACCGCTTGATATAGAATTGTTCAGTAGTTGCTGATGATAAGGTTATCCATATTTTTAAAGTAGTAAATATCTTTGATACTACTGCAGCAAATCTCCACTAGTTAAGCAAATAAAATAAACAAAGCCGTCGAATGAAATAATGGCTCTGGGCCCTTCAGGTAGCTGTAATCGTCCAGACCACTGTAAACACTGAGTATAGATTATGTGGTGTAAGTCAAAACCGCATGTTTTTTTAAGAAGCAGAAGAGCAGTATTACAGCTTCTCTTTACTGTTATTTTCAATCAGTGGTAAAGTTCAATAATTAATTTCAGTCTTCGTTGAGAAAAACATTGACGTGCTCAGCAGGGTACCTGTGAAATGTAGCTTAACCAATGCAGATATTAGTTGATCAAAATGGGCTCTTATATCTGTAACAGTTGAAGGTATTTATATACATATATATAAACATATATATATATATGTATACATACATATATATATATATATATATATATATATATATATATATATATATATATATATATATATATATATATATATATATATATATATATATATACCTTCAACTGTTACAGATATTATGTCTCGAAATTTTTCCTTGATCCCTTACACTTCACCAAGACCTCTGGTGATGAATGTATCTGCTCTTTGGCACACCAAAACCGACCCAGGGTATGGCAGTTCAATTGAAAAGTGGGTACGACGCTAGGCTAGATGAGTCAAAAACACGACAACGAATATGAAAATTCCACGTGAAAATGCTCAATAATGATTCTTCAGTTAGGGGTAGTTAAGGACAGAAAATATATCCTTAAACAAGGTAAATATGGCTGAATCTGGTAACAATCAAATGATCCGTTATACGAATAGCGTGATTTCCCCAATAAAATAGGAATACTCCTAAGTTGATCCCGCACAGTAGATCATAAATTTCTTCCGCAAAGTGTGGTCTTTGCTTTCCCGACAGCAAAGTGGTAACGGTTATTAATCTTTAATGGTACCAAATGCCTTGTCAGAAAAATGGCAAGACAATGGAAACAGCTGCTGGTTTATGTTCCACGGAGGCGTGAGACACACTGTAGGGTGACAAGTGTAACATTATTAATTTTGTGCCTTAATATCTTAAAAGGTTTCCAATTCTGCCCACACAATCCATTTCTGATCGAATGTTGTGCACAAAATTGAAAAACATGTCACGTAACCCATATGTTATCAAATTTTGTGCAAGAAATTGAAAGAACATTTCACAAAATCCATAGCTTAGTCTCTCACGTGCACACAATTGTAATAGTACAAGAGTTTTGTTCACGGAAACCTTAAAATAATACAATTCTGTCAACATAATTGTTACATTCTCAATTTCGTACACGAAATCACGAAAAAAAAACTATTTCAGTAAGCTGACAGTCTCCTGTTGCATGGTCGATTTAAATATATATATTAAATTTAAATCTCGCACATGCGTAGATATGTTGTTCTGGTGAATGATTCACTATTTGGCGTTGTGTCTGCCCTGGAATCGCCCATGATGATGGCTATCTTCCACAGCTTGCTGAATTGTCACGACGGCACGTGATCCATTGCAAGACGTGGAGACCGATGCCCTCTACACGTTATTACAGAAACCCACGAAAATGATCACGATAATGATTCTGTTGCTTTATACGATTTCATAGTTTCATTTGCGCACAGAATCAATTAATTATAATTCAGTGTCACCTTTGCCAATTTTGTGCACAAAAAACTGGATAAATCTTGCAGGATTTTATGAACTGAAAACCGTTTCCGTCGACGAAATTGATGAGATTATTTTAATTTTGTGATAATAACTTCCATAAAATTAAAAGGTTTCTGGATTTCCTGGACTAAATAACAAATCTACACACAAAAGTGAAAACCTTCTTCCGTTTTCTGGACGAAGTTCAAAACTATGCGTACAGAAATGAAAACAACAGGCTTTAAGGCATTCTGTGAAACTGATTAGATTTTGTGATTTTCTTTCCTATTTTTGTCCACAGAATCGTATAAGGGATATAATTTCATTAAAAGCAATTCAATTTTGTTTATTGTATATTAGAATTCCGTGGACAAGACTAATAAGCTGATTGGTCATTTTGTTAAAGTTTATTCAATTTGGTGGACAAAGTCGACAGATTTACAGGATTTTGAGAACAAATTTGGTAGTCTTACACGATTTTGTGGACATAATTGGTAGCTATACTCGATTTGGTGGACGTAGTTGTTAAACTTATGGATTAATTTCGTGTACATAATTGATCAACTTAGGGATTCTGTGGACAAAATTGATATACTTAACAATTCTGTGGATGAAATTGTTTCCGGATTTCGTCCACGAAATGAATTAAAATAATCACAAAATTGATGTTACACTTAGCATCCTATAGACACACATCTGCACTTCAAAAAGGATCCATTCCATTCATATTCCTTGACTTTTACATGGACCGATAAGAATAACCAAAATGAGGCTGAAGAGTCAGTGTCACAGCATTATTTGCCAATAGCACATACAGATGTGTCAACAACACCACACTACTAAACATAAGTTTTTATTTAGGGATTTGATTAAAATCCTGACTTTATATTACGTTCATCAGAGCAAGAGAGCAGCGTTTCTACCTGTTGTCATGAATTAACAGAAATGCATGTGGTGAAGGAAAATAATTTAAGATGTAGAAGCGGATCCTGGAGTCTTAAACCTTTTCTGGAGAGCACTTTTCTGGATCTATGTAGCATATGTATTGGTACAGTATCCTTGATCAATAAATTATTCTATGTTCAAGTTTTTTGACAGTGGATTGGACCACAATCTGCAAATAAGTATCCACTAAAGTATGCAGTGTATTTTGTTTTAAAAGGAGGCCACGGCTAGTCACCTTAACAGGATATTTGAAACAAAAATTGAATATTACAAAGTGTATAGTAAACGAAATAAACACCCGTACTAAATATTGAGGTGTTTTTATTTTGTTCGCAGTTAATTTGAATTTAAATGATGAAAATTTATGTTCAATATGATACAAGCTGTATGATGACTTTATACATGTGTTGGGTGGGTAATGTGGAAATGTATTTGCATTCAAAGCAGAATATATTGTAGATATGCATCCCTACAGTTGAATATATGTTTAACTTTACTTAGTTTTTACATGTAATCAGGGCTAGTTGTCGTTCCCCAGCTGCCTGGCAGTTGATAGCAGGATCATCATGATCTTGTTTTCAAGCTTGCCAAGACAATTAGTCTATAAAACTATCCCTGGAAAATTTTCTTCCTTTTTCTTTCTTTCTTTCTTTCTTTCTTTCTTTCTTTCTTTCTTTCTTTCTTTCTTTCTTTCTTTCTTTCTTTCTTTCTTCCTCCTTTCTTTTGCCTTCCTTTCTTGTTTCTTTCTTCATCAGTCTGTCTCACATTCTCTCTTTGTCTCTTTAACCAATAGATCAACGATGACTGGCGCATAAAAATTAAAATCCCTTTGAGTGGTTGTGGCAACTTCGAACCTCTGACTTCCTTTCTCTGTGGTGTTAACCCACTTTACGCGAAATGTGGCACATTGCCAAAATTTCGTTGTTATAATTAAGTAAATATATCAAATCTCAATGAAGGTACACCGACCATTTATGGCAAGCGATGACTGGCGCATAAAAATTAAAATCCCTTTCAGTGGTTGTGGCAACTTCGAACCTCTGACTTCCTTTCTCTGTGGTGTTAACCCACTTTACGCGAAATGTGGCACATTGCCAAAATTTCGTTGTTATAATTAAGTAAATATATCAAATCTCAATCAAGGTACACCGACCATTTATGGCAAGCGTGACTCGGGGTGTACCTCTGGCAGTTTGTTGGGTGATCAAATCGGTGGTCTGTTGTACTTAAATATCTATGACGTATCAGACCTGATACTCTTGCCCCTTTTTATACAGACAATTTGCTTATCATAACAACAACAACAACAACAATAATAATAATAATAATAATAATGATAATAATAATAATAAAAGTCAACACTTTACCAATAAGGTTCTGATAAGAGGCTTATGGTCCCTGGCTTTGTGTAAAGTCATTAAAATGGACCCTTGGCTACCATTCATATATTATTCACAGCAGAATTGCAAATAGATCACACCAGGACAAGCAGCTCTATCATATACATGAGAGAAAGAAATCCAATTTTTTATCACTTCTTCATTACCACTGTACTAGAGTATGATTTTCATTGAATGCATTGATGTACCCATGCAGCAACGTTAAGTTGCAGTTGATTTGTGTAAAAATATACAAATTTTCTCTTTTACTTTTAAGTCATTCCTGGTCAAAATACGACTGAGTCAATAGCTTTCCATGGACCAGGGAAGATATTTTTCAGTAACGGGAAATTAAAGTTAAAACTTTAATGCAGACGACAATTTACATCCGGGTGCCTTTGGGCCATTTGGGTGCGGACAGGTTAAAACTGTCTGAAACCGAAGCCTCGCCCACTTTCACACAAAACAAAGATAGCAGTTTTGCTTGATGCGCACCCCCGCCCTATGCCAATGAAAGCTGCTGATTGAGCGCATGCTGTCCAGAAACCTCTTATCGGCAGTTCGCGTTCCAAATTTTCCATTTTTAGTGCGAAAATTAATTGTATGCTGTATACCATTAGGGCATGCAACAAAGCTTTTAACCCGGCAATGGCAAGAGCTAAGAAACATGTTCAGAAAATTATGTTCAAGAAGCATGGTTTTGTGAAAAAAGACAGTTTCGTTGTGGCCCTTTTTGGAATTTGCATTAGACCGTAAAAAAGGTAAGGTAGCTACATTAACACCACATTCTGCATTCACTGCACTAAAAACGTCTTACTTGCATACCGTAATTACGACTACAGATTGATTATAGTTTGAAACTTTCTTCAAGCTGGTATACTACAATATCATATTAATTACACCCTGTTGTATTGTATTGGATTGGACTGGATTAGATTGGATTGTTTCTTGCGGTACTGTACTGTACTGTATTGTACTCGATCTTTAACAACATAAACCTTTGTTTTAAAAAATCCAAAATTATACTGATAAACCACACATCACATATGCTAATACGCCATGGTGTCTCCCCAGGCAGTAAGTGTTCCAACCTAGGCTGGGCTTCTGAAGCTGGCAAGAGGTTTTCATCACCAGGATATCCAGAAAAAACAAGGTAACTGACACTTGGTTTCTTTTCTTACATTTATCAACGCAAAAATGTCTTCCCTTCTGGTCTCGTATGTTAATGTTTCGCTTGCTTCGATCCAATATCAAGAGTTTTCTGCACTCGCGGAACACAATTTTAACTAGAATTCAATTTCACATGCGTATCAGAAAGGTGATATAAAGTGCTACTCTGAGATGTATTGTCCCCATAACCAACCCAAAACACCAATGTATGGTTGTAATGTAGGTTTCTGGAAAACATAAATAGGCGAATTCTCTCTATTGAATACGTTTCCATTATAATTGATTCAAGTAATGTCGCAATTTATCATAAACCTCTTCATATTACTTGACATGCTTTGCTCACACACATAGCCGCCATGCTGTTGTGAAAAACACTCTTGCGCGCTATGGAGATGAACTTTTGTGGTCGGTCTTTTTTGTTTGTTGCCTGTTTGTTGCCAATGATAACTGATAAGACTGCTACCAGGCAATGCCCATCCCCACCACTTCAGACGTGTCATTTGGCATTCCATTATTTCAATGTTGAGACACTGGGTCAGTACATTATACTGTACGGGTGTGTAATGCAATGATATCCGTCCGTGGCGCATGTTGTTCCATCACCCATTCACCCATGACCGTTGGCTTTTTCAACTGATACCTGCTGTCTTCCATCTTCCTTTCAATGCAGAAAAGTGTGTGATATAGTGCATACATAGAGACATCCAACTTTACGTCGTCCATCCACAATTACATTCTCGACGTCTTTTATAGAATATCCTGGCTAAATCTTCCTAAAACTTTTCTACCAAATAAATGTTCTGAACATGTTTAACATCCAGTATGTTGGTGAATAATTTCTCTTTACCTTTCTGCTCTCTCAAGCTGTTACTTTTATCATAGAAGCTTACTTGACTGTGCTACATACATGAATATGCCTGCTTCCTGGAGCGTAGGTTGGCGCACAGAATCCAAGTTAATATGATTACCTCCTATTTACATGCACTTGAATAGACCATTGCAAAACATAGAAATACCTCCTGTGCAAATGTAATAAACGTATGAAAAACTTGAAATTATCGTCTTCTGAGCAGACTAATCTCTGGAGAATGTATTGCGAACCGGCAGCGACCAAGGACTGAACTGCCAGCAAATGTGGATTGAAGGCAAACAGATCTGAATATTCATGTACACATGTCGCACTCCATCCTGACTGGCCATATGGTCGTCGGTCTATCTGCCATCTGTCCACAATAACGTTTTCAACTTCTCCAGAATCTTCGGTCAGATCCTCTGCAAACCTGGGGGTATCTATGTAGAGTGGGTCTCTGACAAAGTTGTTTATATTGTCACGCTGTAGTACAATTTGAATTTCTTAGCCAAGCATTAGAAAATAGTCAGTGAGAGCGCCTTGGCCAAATTGTTGAAGAGGTAACACTACTAATTTCAGCTTGTCAGTTCTCCAAGCAACAAATGCGAAATTGTTGACGAACAGACTAAGTACGATGACAAGACAGATGGCCCTGAAATAAGCTCAATTGATTGATAGCAGAGTTGAAAACATAGAAAAAATGGAACAGCACCAGGTCAAAAAATAAGTCTAGTGGTCTCAAGAAATGTCCCCATGCAGTTTCAAAGCAATTGATCAAGCAGTTTCAGACATTAATATTTTTGAAGATTCATCCAAAGGGAGGGAAATCCTGTTGACGCAAAGAATCCCACCCAGATTGGGTCCGCAAAATGATATCACTCATCAGCCTAGATTGGGGTTTTTTGGTGTACCAAGCTCATGTCCTCAAAGTCTGCATTTCGAATTTCAGCAACTACCAATCTGTTAATGACGTCACTTGGGTTTAGTTTTAAATCGGGGCGCTTGGCCCAAAAATTGAGTCGCAATGGCGCTCAATTTTTGTCGAAACAGGTCGAACGAACGCGTTTCAGGCACTTTCCGACATCTCGAAACTAATCTGTAAAAATCAGTGACACCTCTGGTGGGTTCATGAAAGGTCATCTAAAAGCACGATAATCATAGTCATTTGATTTCACTCACAAAAGAGCACCTATTGAATTTTGTTACACATGCATGTTGAAAAAGATATTCACTCTGTTCAAGTAAGCGACCTACTTTTCTTCCGAAATAAAGACAAGATTTTATTTTCCAATAGCAATATCGACATATGTTGGACGCTCCGAACATGGAAGTCTACAAAGATAAAGCTGAGAATTGACAAGCTCTTGTTGAGCGGGAATTGCTCCAATGATTATGTGGAGGTGAGAGGAGGTAGGTATCCGTAATTTTCCATAAATATGCTTATGCCACACAAATTCCAATGCTTTTATAGAAAATATAACCATGCAAAGTGCAAAATACTAATTCATGTGAGTATATATATTTTTTAATAGTTCAATGTTTTATTTGATTGCTCAGTCTACATGGATTAGTTTATTATGGATGGAACGTGCTTCCTGACACATTCTGTATTTGGAGAAAACAAGGTATTTCTTTTTATATAAATACATAACACATGCATATACCAGGCAAAAACATAGTACATGGTGATGTGCCTTCCACAGTAATACGCAAGCCGATACATTTTTTCCATTTGCAGGCAAAACACAGGATTCTCCGCTGGTTGTTAAGCTGTGTGCAGATCAGTCAGTGACAAAACATAATGCAAGAGATGTGACAATCAATAGTAATTATGCATATATACGCTATCGGGCCAGCAACTCGGGCGGCAAATTTTATGGCACCTTTCGTTCTATTAAGAGCAGTGGTAAGTACATATCAAAGAATAAAAGTTCCAAATTACCAGGAAGGTATATTTGTGCACTAATATACATTACCTGTCAGTCAGCTGTGCATATCTTGTGGTCCTTCGTCCGTCGTTGTCGTCGTCGTCTGTCCGTCAACAATTCGGAATTGCCACTTCTCCAAAACCGTCATACCCATTTTAAACTTGGTGGAGATGTACCATAGCTGGGTCTTTACCAATTTGCTCAAATGGTCAGGCTCCAGTCATTTTTCAAACTGTTTATAATTTGGGGTTTTTTTCTGACCGGAGGGGGGAGCAGTTTTTTGGTCAAAATCTTGAAAAATCTTCTCCAAAACCGCCAAGCCAATTGCTTCGAAACTGCGTATGAACGTTTCTGGGAACCCTTAGACGGTAACCTATTGACCAGATAGCGCTGTGGATATTCATTATTTTGTCAACGAATTTTTGTGTAAAAGTTATTTTCAATTTCATACTCCGTGGAAATGTAGTGTGTGGAGGGTCGAACGAAATTGGTTACTAGGTGATGATATTCTGCATCTCTGATTTAAAACGATTTTTTTTCAATTTGAGTACTTATTGGTTGATGCACAAATCCCCATTGATTACAATGCAAGTCAGTGGGTATCAATTTTAAACTGTCAACCAGATTCACTTCACACTTAGTAGGGTTGTGTGTTCCTAGGGTGGGTCTTATCAATTTTGTTCATGCTCCAGTAAATTTTGACATTTTAAAGAATCAGTTTTTTCAGCCAAATCTTCTGCTCTAAAATTGGCCACGTCAACTGCTTTGGAATTGCACAGGGACGTCTCGACTTTAATTTATTTAACAGGTGGCGCTGTGGTTACTTTAATTTTTAATAATTAAATGTGTTTTCAATTTTTTACTTTTGCTCCCAAACCGTAAGTTAAATCCTTTTCATATTTATTGGGAATATAGATGAACTTGATCCTCATCAACTTTGTTCACTTCATGGTGGTGCCTTCTTTTTTTTAACAAATTATCTAAATTGTAAAAAATTGGTAAAGGGATATGTTTGTGTTAGCAATGGTTATAATGGTCTGAAACAAAGGTGGCCTGGATATCATTCTGAAGTTCACAGGCCACGTCAGTCTGTGTATGTAAGGTCAGCTGAGCACAGGACTGTCACAGTCCTCCTGTTTCCAATGTGATGTTTCGTGAGAGCATTAGTAAAAGGGATGTCAGAAGCCATGGAATAGAAAGCAAGGACAAACATGATCATTGCAGCCTTTGTCTGGAGGCTGTTGGAAGGGCAAAATGTTCTAGAACTAACTTCTCGAATGTGTACAAAGATTGGTCCTGTGGATACTCGGAAATGGTAACCAGAGCTGATCTCGGGCTGAGCGTAAAAGAAAGAAAAGGATCCTGAATAATGCAGCCGCCACATTTTCACCTATGAGAACATCTCCAGCCACTCACACTTGTCAGAGAATATTTGTTCGACTTGAATATTGGGTGCCCCTAGATTCAAAATTCACTCCGCATTCGAGCAAATATTTGGTACTGTGTGTGCCCCTTAGAAATATTTCTTCCCCTAATATATGCTTTGCACTATCAGTTAAGTATATTCTATGCATATGGTATTCATAAATTTATTGGGAATAGGTAATACACATTATCATGTTCAGCTAATCCTAAGCTGAACTATATAAGCTTAATGTAAGAATAGATTGAAATTGAACTGCGCAAAACTAAGCTTACCAAAGCTGAGCTAAATTTTTTTAGCTACAAAATTACAACAAATATAAATAAGATGAAAAATGAATTGATGCTCCAATACCATTGTCAAGGGCACAAGCATTGGTGTCCATGGCACCCAGCATTGACACGTCTTCAATACAAACTGTAGCTGCTTACATGATCAACTGACAGATCCTGTTGGTTGTATCA
The DNA here is from genome assembly GCA_964020975.1 of Hermodice carunculata. Taxonomy (NCBI): domain Eukaryota; kingdom Metazoa; phylum Annelida; class Polychaeta; order Eunicida; family Amphinomidae; genus Hermodice; species Hermodice carunculata. The sequence continues at coordinate 26,691,278 of OZ026612.1, forward strand.
CAAATGAAAGGATCATTGCAGGACCAGGTTCAGCTGCCATCTCGTGATCAAGCTGCTACAGTGCCCATAATGTGTCAGTCTCTCGGCTCAGCTTCACAATCAGTCACCTCTGTTCCTTCTTCCAGGGAAGACCATGCTAGGGAATGGGAGAGCAGGAGGGATCACTGACACTGCCACAAATGCAAGAAAGCAAAGAAGTGGGTTAGGTCTTGCTTTTGGTCCTACACCCCATCTTCAGGTTCCCTTTCTCTGTCCATGGCACCCATCGATCTATGAGTGAATTGCTGCAAGGTCATCTGTGTTTCTAACAAGACAGAGCAACCATTATCTTACCAACGCCAATCTCCATTCCATCCATACCCCATGCATTCTGTGGTGCCTCCTCTGTCTTAGGGTCATCAGCATTTACTAGTCTCTACATCATCCTGCCCAGACTGGTCACCTACAGGTGACATGAGGTACTGGTTGATGGACAAGAGTGTTTATTTGCAAGGCCCATTCCCATACCCAGTGTGGGACTTTCAGTGCCACAGGCCAGGGTAAGGGCATCAGTGGGCCAGTTCCCGACTCTGTTTTGGGAACTTTCACCACTACAGGATCTAGTCGGATCCTCATCCCAATTTTGGGACATTCCTCTGCCATGGCATAGGGTGCTGTCACTGTCTTCATCAGATACGCCATACCTGTCATCTTAAGGCCACTAAGGACAGCATTGACAATTGAGAGAACGAGTAGGCTCACAAGAAGTAGGGTGCAGGTGGAGCCAGAGCCCCCTGCTCTGACTCTACAGACCATGTAGACCAGCCCTTCCCAGCCGCTGTTAGTGCCAAACTCCAGAGCCCCAGGTTTGTACCACCCACTTTCAGTTGCTTTGGCTACACACATCTCTAGAGTCTTATGTAAGTTTGCATTCTCAATCATGCTCTCTCTTTTCTATGCTCTCAGACGGAGATCACTCCGAAGATGAGGATTTCCAATTGCAAACCTGGTTCCTTAACAGATTCTGAGTGCTTCCTGCATTAACAACAGCATCTCTGCCCAACAATCAGTCCTAATACAGCAGCAAAGAATATGGTGAAGGATATGAGAAGAGGGAGTGTAATGACTGTGATAATGAAGGCATAGAAGGACCAACTGATGTTACTCTGACTGCCAAGAACATACAATTTAATAGACCAAAGCCATTTCAGAGCAATTGAAGGCTTCAATGGCCGGATGGTCCCACAAATTAAACTTATCAGAGTTAATTTCCAACCTTAGGAACCTCACAAAGATGTAGCAATTCCTTACCCTTGGAACCGTCCCAAGATGCAGCCATTCTGGCTACCACTTTGGACCTCCAGCCTTGCTGAGGCCAGGAGGAGTTTGGCACCTTGTGTCCAGGAAAAATGCCCTCCCAGTTTTTACTTTCTACAGATAATAATCCACAGGATTGTCACTGACATACAGATAGTCCTTTTAGCCTTGTCCATGTCTGACGTTGAAGCACTAACCGAGAGTCAGCAGGCTTGTCGACTGTTTGGACCTAAATCCAGATGTTCATATAAGATCCTCAATCTTACAGGCCAATTAGAGCGTCCAGGGCTCTTTCATTGAACCATGCCTTCAAGAATATGGTGTGACTGTACATCAATTCCATGTTAATTTAGAGTCAGACATCCTGACCATTTTGGGGGTCAACCAGCATCTGGGTTCACCCCTATACATTGCTGAATTACGATACCTGGCTATTCAACCCAAAGCCCTGCAGTAATTGATACAGGAAAACTGCCAGGAGTCTCACCTGCAGATATAACACAACAGTGAAAAGTCCAAGGGTGGTGGAGGCAGTGGCAGTACCTGACGGAAGCAAATTTTTACACAAGGCAACAAATTTATTTGGTTGTGGCCAAGCCAGTGAAAGTTGTGGTAGCAACCAAAGGAGAAACAGTGGCAAGGGGAGGGGGCATCAGCCCCGCATCCACAGCCACCCATCCAGTGTGCCTGATGGTGCATCCCAATCATATTCCACCTTTTGTGTACCTGTTGCTCAAGAGGCCGTACAGATGGGAGCCAGGTTGCCTTGCTATGTAGTCAGATAGCAGCAGTACACTAAATGTTGGCATATATTAAATCATACAGGGGCAGGCTACATTTTTGCTGTTACCCATTTAGGCCACACACACACACACACACACACACACACACACACACACACACACACCAACCTTGTCAAACTCTCCGATTCACTTTGCTGTCTCATAAGAGACAGCAAAGGGAGAACCTAGAGGCAGCAATATGATCCCTGTTATAGAAGGGGGTGTTAGAGGGAGTCTTAAATCCACCATCCCTTAGGTTTTATAGTCGACTCTTTCCAGTCTGAAAAAGCACAGCACGGGGTGGAGTTCAGTAAAGGACCTCTCCAGGCAATTTCTCCACACAGAGAAATTCAAAATGGAGACACCGGCTTTCATAGTAACTCCGGCATGCCCAGGTGACTGGGTGACCTGCTAGACTTGAACAATGCATACTTCAATGTCCCAATAAGAATCAGAGTGGGCCAGAAGTACCTATGTTCCTCGTTTTAAAAGTCATCAGTGTCAGGCCTCCTTTCTTGCCTGGATGATCACCAGGATAATGAACATGGTTTTAGATTATACACAGCACCAAGGCATAAGTATTCATATTTACACAGAAGACGGGCTGATATGATCCCTTTCATGCAAGAGTTTTAGACCAACATGAATCTCACACTAAATGTTTGCCAAGGTTTAGGGCTACCAGTGAACTAGCCAGTGTTGAGCCTAGAATGCACTCAAGCGTTTCTAGGCACACTCTACAAGACAGTTCCATTCACTTGTAAGCCCTTGGAAGATTACTCCAGCAGACTTCAGTTGATTCGGAAAAGGTTTTTCTCTAGTGCTGCCTTTCCAGGCAGGGAATGGCAGAGCTTAATGGACACTAAGATCCCTGTACTTTTAGGTCTCCATGGGGAGACTTTACTGAAGGTGCGTTCAGCGGGACTTCATTTCTTCATGGGACAGCATATCTCGACAACAACACCAGTGATCTCCAGAAACGTTGATCATTCACTGTTGTGGTGGCACAGCACGGACAATGTGATGTGCTAGTCCCTTTCTCTGCAGGACATCCTTTACACAGATGTGTCACTCCAGAGGTGAGGTCACATGGGCTCAAAGACTGCATCCAAGGTCTGGGTTTATCTGCTAATTTAGATCAGCAGGTTCCTAACAGATCTCTTTGCCCAGTAAAAGCACTTGAGTTCTATTTTAGAAGAACACACCTCATCAGAAAAAGGCGATGCCCCTGGTTTCTACCTCTAAAGAAAATGACTTATGATTCAGCATATTTTCCAGGAATCTATGTGAACACAGTTTCTAGCCAAGTCACAAAGGCAATTGGCCTATTAAATGGCAGACAACGTCCCTGAACTTAAACAGTTGTGCCCGATTAGAGCTCATGAGGTCAGAGCCATTGCCTCTTCTCGGGATACCCTTAAGCAAGTTGCATTTAGTGACATAATGGCAGCATGCCAGTGGAGGTCACACAGTACTCTCTCACATATTTATTTGAGGGACACCTGGCACCTCAAAGTATACCTACAACCTCAATGTGTAATAAATGATGTGGCTCAGAATCCTCTGACTACATTATCCTATGGTTGGGCTGGTTTATTTCATCAATACATTATGTATTTGTACCTTAGGAGCATCTGCTCTTTTAAGTGCAGTGTGTTTGATCTACAATGCCTTTGTCCTGAAGTCAAAATGATCTCTTTCCTCCACTCGGTTGGTAAATTTATCCAAATGTAGTGGATAGTTAATGTATCATGACAAAAGGAAATTTATTGCAATTTCCATGTTTGTTTAACAAATACTAATAGTAATACAGTGAAACTTCATTATAATGACACTCAGATATCCGACATGTGCATTATAATGACACAAGTTTCGAATGGCTGAAGTTAATTTTTGTGGTTGTTTGATTCATTTCTCTGACATATTCAGTTATCATACTCATTTCAAAGGGACAGCTGGTGTCATTATGACGAGTTTTCACTGGACTTTCCTACCCACCACACGTATGCCCACAAAGCTGACCCTGCAACAAATCATTCCAAGGCCAGTCCATCACTTAAAACTGATTTAATTGGTCAATGCTCGAGGTCAAGTATGGGGCATGGAAATCAACCAATAGAGGTTGCCCTTTTGGCCTCCAGTCTAGAGAAACATGTACAGATGAGTCTTTTCTGATGAGATAAAGTTTTCGGGGTGGCTGCAATCAGAGAGATCATAAACAAAGAGCAGTGGATAAGTAAGTATTAGTAACAAATATGATAATTATAATAAATTTACTATTTTAAAAAAGTTGTAAGGTCTGATTAATGAACAATTGTTTCCGAAAAGTTTTTTATTCTGTTGTTTTAGAAAATCTTACAAATCTAGTGATTTAGAGAACTTACATTCAAAACAAGACAAAGAAAGTCAGCTCTTTCATCCTTGTACAAACCTTTCGTCCTATAACCAGATCCAAACCTGCACAGATTCCAAGTATTGTCTGTTTCAATGTTAAACAGCCATCAAGAAAGTTGTTAGTCTTAGTCTAAGCAGAAAGGAATCCCTTGCCCAAAAAGTAAAGGAGTGAAACGGATGGCAGCAAAGGTATATTTGTAAGAAAAAATCTGCAACTTGGTGGAAAGTCTTGCCAGTAATCCTTTTTTGTGCACATACCCATATGTACAAATATAATAATAAGCCTCTCATTTGCCTTTTAGGTGTTAACGTGTTGCCAATACTGAAGATAGTTGTGCCAATCGTTGGATTGTTGTTTAGTGCGATAGGTCTTTGTTGTGGAGGCATTGTATACATGAAGAAACGCTCAGAAAATGAACAATGTACAGAAATGTCTTATGTTAATGGAGGCTTCACTGGAACAACAAGAGCTTAGTGGTCAATTTGTGTCGAATGAAGTAAAAGAATAAATCAAGACAAGAAACGAATTTCGGGAGGATATTAAAACAGAATCCATTAAGGTTCACACAGTTGAACAGTGATGTTGGAGCAGATTGTAGTAAAATATTGGAGATCATATCGAAATCAACTGAAAAGCCAAAATTGCAGTTGTGTTATGCTGGTCAACCACTAGAAGGTGTACTTTATACATACATGCCTTACAGAATCTTGTATAAAATATGCAGAAACTGCTTATTTTAGTACGTGTACACTGTAATGTAAACACTCATGGACTATGATATGGATAAAAGAGCAAGGGTTACCAGTGTTAATGAGAAGAGTGCTGGTGTCAGGCTGTGTCGAGCCAATTCATGCATTGGTTCCAGGGATATTGGCTATACATCGTTTGTGTGAGTCATAAGTAGTACACATGTTTAAAGTTTTAATATTTTGGCATTGTAGAGCAAAGAAGTCAATGTCAGTCATCAGGTGAAAGGGTCAAGGCTTTTGTTTTTAATGAGAGCCAGTATAGCCAAATGGGTACGGTCCGCTTTTTGTGTGAGATGGTTAAGAAGTTCAAGTCCCACCCAATCTGAGGGACACTATTTCTCAAGCTCTTTATGTGCAAGCACCACTTATCTACTCAAAGGCTTACTGAGACTTTTTGAGTTATATGTACCTGATTATGTCAGCAGCGATGGCAAGGACTGGAAGTGTTCTGGTTCAGTGGTGGCCACTTTCAGAAATGCACTCACAGCATGTTGCTACACATACGTGTGTGAATGGTTGAATACTTGGCACGTGTAAGAGGACCTTGCTTATCTGATGTCACAAAAGAAAAATCGCCCATAACTGTTTTAGTGGCAGTTTCATTTGATGCTATTTTAAAAACAGAGATGATGATTATATATGAAGATGGAACCTACATAATAAAAGAGTTCTTAACAACCTAGTAATACCAGTGGACACACACCAGGAAGACAAGCTACAACGAAAAGACCAAGAAACACTCACCAGGGAACCTTCCAATACATTTGTCATCCTAATGGAAAAGTTGCATTTCAACTGCCAGTGGCGATTCATGAAAAAGCATTGTTATAAAATCCTGTGTACTACTTATACTTTAATGTCCTCTCCTCATATCTTATAGGAAAAGTTTTATTCTAGACTTCATCTCTCAAAACAAAACATTTAGACGAACTTTTTCTCAAATAAGAGACTCAAATTGTTCCTTGTGTACAATAACGTTACTGTGCTAGGGTGTTTAAAAAGAAGAAAGAATCTTGATTTTCAACAACTCCCACCTTTCTTCCTCTTCTTTTTGCAGCAAAGTAAACACAACTTTGTGTCAACGTCCTATAATGATAGAGTCACCGCCCCCCCCCCGCACACGTACACACATGCGTGTGCAAGCTCTGCTTTATTAAAACTCACTTTATGAACTATGAAGTAGTATATGAAAAGAACAACAGGGCCTCAATTTCAACATACCAAGTAAAATTATGTTCATTTCTAAATCACATAAGGGCTTTGTGGCCCACCTTACAAGCAAATTAAAAGATAGTGTCAAAGGCCACAATCTAGCACCTTGCAAATTTTCAATTCAAAATTTCGAAGTATGAAACTGACATTAATGCATGGTCTTGCAGGGGATCAATTTACTTCAATTTATTCTATTATGTCCTCTGATCACCCTGTGTCATCACGGCTCCTCACGTCGCCCGAGCCTAACCACTGGCCTGATAACTCAAACTTGTATCAATAATAATAATAATAATGATAATGATAATAATAATAATAATAATAATAATAATAATAATAATAATAATAATAATAATAATAATAATAATAATAATAATGCAAAAGATTAAGTTGCACTTCATATGTACTTTGATTCACAGAGTTTACACATATGATAGACCAGAGAACACATGATGCATGAATGATTTCAGTCAGCATTTGTATAACTCACATGGAACAGTAGGAGGAGGAGGCAAGCAATGCCTGAGACAAGGTCCTGAATTGGCTTCATGAATGAATGTATTTGTTTCAAAATGTGGCCCCTTTGTTTTCTGAGTGTGTGAATGCCATAATTCAGTACTGCAGACCAATTGACAGACTTCCTCCTTTTCTTGTGCATTTGTGACACCATATATACGCCCAGAATGTGTACCAATCCAGCTTTACACCCTGGCAAAGGGACCAGGCATAATTACAAATATATATTTAAGGTGTTGTTTAGACTTTATTCCGTCACCCAGCAAGCTACATTGCGTGGATTTGCATGTTAAAGCTATCCATGTAGATTTTTAGTGATTGTTTTGTGTGTAAACTATTCACAATGGTAGATTGCAGTAATCCGGTACGATAGGAAACTGCAATGCCATATCACTAACAGCCCTTTTCTTGTACCCAATTTCAGCAAGTAGGGCTGCTTTGTGTGGTAGGATTGTTTACTATGAACCGTTGCCATAATGTACAGGAAGCCCACTTTAGTGCAAATGTGACACCTTGGACAAAACGCGGACAATGGGTTACTTGACTATGAAATACGGTGTAGTATAGTCTATTGAGGATATTAATATAAACACACAGTGGAATCTCTTGACCCCCTTCAGAGCAACACTTTTACTGGGAAAACTATACCTAAAGATGAAAAAATCCATTTCAAATCCCACAACTTTGTTTGGAGCACATAGAAATTACCTTTGTCTGTTTGTCCATTCGTCCAGCCTGCATCCAACACAGTCCACATTAATGAAATAAAATCGAAAATGGCATCTGTTACTGTTTCCATGTGGCCATATAAATAATGAGAGGTGGAGGCATCTCTGTCCTATGTACACTTTTAACTTTTTATCATCACTTCGTGACCACTTACAGGGACCTAGGCCTCCAGATGGTGCCACTCCAGGAGTGCCATCTGGAGGCCAACACCCCCGCCTTATTTGCTTTAAGTGTGAAACGTTTGCACCAATGATGTACTTTATACTGTATAATATTATTGCAAAAATGTAAACTTAAATACAGGGTACAAATGTATGAGGAGAGTATGACATCAACTTGGTGCATCTAGATGCGTGAGGGACATATTATAGAGAATCGAACACACTAAAAAGTCTTTCCACAGTAGAACAGCTGATTGTTGTGATCTCACCATCTACTTCCTTTAGTCACAAGGACAAAAACAGAAATGAATTGCAGTATTTTTAGATGACCTGCCAAATGTTTTAAATGAATTCAAAACGTGACTAAAAATTGTCAAAGCCCTCACCAGGGTCAATTGCCAATTTTTTTATTGATTTGGTTCCAAAACTGCACATACAATTTATGCCAAGGAATGCTACTGACCTTAAACCTTTCCTGATCAATCGACCCATTGCGCCTCGATGTAAATTGTCTTGTGTTTTGAAGTTCTCACTTAAATTTCTCAATATTAGAAAGCGTTTTGCAACAATTTGTATGTAAAACCATTCATGCTGGCACGCCCTAGATCAATAGCTTTTCTTGGGGTAGGTTTGGTGCAATGCGTTCAACCCATGCCAAGAAAATCTTCTGACTCAGTCGTACTTTGACCAGGAATGAGTTTTAATCCAGAGGGAAGTATTAAAACTAACTGTGATCTTCAAGAAGACAAAGAATCAAACAAAAAGAATTGAGTATCAGCCTCGTTGTCAACATTACATTTTGCACAGTGGGTGATAATAGTAAGTACATTATCAATGTTGATTTGGGGGGTCAGTGGGTCACAGGTCATGGTCCTGGTCAACTTTACAGAGACAAAATGCCCAATCACAAGGTCCAGAATCTTTTTACGTATGTCCAAAAAAATGTAGCACAGCGGACTACCATGGTCCAGGGATGATCCCTACAATGGCTCTACTCCCAGTCCATATAGCTTGGATTGTGCCCAATATTGCACATTTATATGGGTACATGACAACTTACACTTGCCTGTAGATCAATGATTATCCTCAGTGATGCTCCTGATATGGCTGCAAAGAATGTGTTGTATGTAATGTTGCGAGTGTGAATGTTTATTTAAACATCATATATAATTGAAATATATGTAAATATTTGGTATTATCTCTTACAACCCAAGGTTGTTGATTTTCAGTTTTTTAATCCCCCATCTCAGATATCCGAGACCAAACAAGTTTTTCACAGGCTGTCCATAAACTTTAGCAGGCCTAGGAATGATGCTGCATAGGTATGCGTGAGGAACGTCATTTCAATAGGTCTGACCTGAGACTTTGAAATAATTTTTGAAGTGTAATTATTGTTTAAACTGTTAAACCCATCCAACATTTGGTATTTCTCGGTAGAGGGGCCTACTTTTTTTCTAAAAACCTGCAGGTAGTTTTGGTCAATCTCATGTTGGATACTTCAAGTTTCAGTTGAAGTAAATGCAATAGAGGTATTACTACCGATATCATGATGAAAATAAATATAACCAACTTTGAATACTCAGATCATTACAACGGTTGCAAGGTAAATATAAATGTCATGAACATCTATGTCTGTGTCTGTTTCATTTATATTTGAATGTTTCAGGGTTAAACGCCAAAACAACTATCAGTTGTGGATGGTTTGTGGCAAATTGGAGAAGTTTGCCCCGGTGTGTATAACTGTTGAAATTAAAAATGATGAATCGGAACCAGTGTGCAGTGATGAATTATTCAAATGAAAAACGTAAAATTCCAGGAACCAAGCCTTCTGCCGAAGAATTTCTCAAAGAAAAGTCAGCTACGTCCTGGTGTGATTACAAATGGTTACCTAATATATATTTTAATGATAGAGATAACGGAGATAGGAATATCGGTAATGATACAATTTAAGAAGCATATTTTTTTTTTAAAAAAAGCTTGAAATTGCAAGATGAATATTAATGCAGAAGAGTTTCAAGGCAGAGTGAAGGTAGACTTTACTATAAATGGAATTGTTATGAAATCGAATGGTACTTATAAGTGTATTTTTGCTCTGCCATGGAGACGCAGAGGCCAAAATCCTTGTTAAGGAATCCATACAATGTATACGTACAACGAGGAAGAATAAAATTAATCTTATGTTCAATTATCAAATATAAGCGAAACAATTTCAAAACTTCAACATGTATAGAACATAATTTCCCACTAAAAAATTTATACCTTGATAATACAAGATAAGATCAAGTGTCCCTTGGAAGCAAGAACCAGTAAAATAGTGCCCTTGGTAGATTGGTAGTCTTCCTAGCTTAAAAGCGAGCTTAAAAACACGATGCCCATTATGTGCATCCTGGAAGTCATGTGACATCATAGAATCTTGGCGTTAAGTTTAAAACTCTCTCAGTAGAATAGCATCATTCAACATGCACTGAATAATTCATAAAAAATAAAGTAGGAGGTGTAAACAGAAGCACATTTTAACGTTTACTTCTCCAATACCATAAAGGTAAAATAGTGTGCATTGGAATGACGTATACAATAGTCCTGTAGTTATATCTGGGCAATGTATAGCAGAGGTCACAACACACAGTGTAGCACTACAAAATGAAGAGAAAGTGACACTATCACTGAAACAGTTGAACGTGTAAAACAGTGGCAGTACTCTGCTCATGATATACATCAGATAGATCAAGATAAACAGTAAAAGGGGCTCAAACTATCTTGCATACGAACATGGCACACATCCCTGAGGTGACCTGAATGTTGCAAATACCCAGGGTACCACAACAAGGAGCCAGTGCCCAGAATTACTTGTAGATGCATTAACGCGGTAATGTAAGATCCTCACATATTAGTTCCACACGTTAAGGACAGAAGCATATATCCGGTAAGGGAAACAAATATCACCACTGATTAAGGCACCACATGTAGGTCAAACACAATTCAAGTTAGTAAACGACAGGTAAACCTCAGGCATGAAGAAGTAATGAGAATACAATGAAGTCAGTGTGGATTAAGGGATACATTATTGCGTGACCAGTGAGACACATTGATGACCATCAACGTGCAAGCTGTAAACAACATGCCAGAAACCAATAACCAGAAAACATGTCATCATGACGTGGCGATCATTCCCACAGGACTTCCTAATCATATTCAGTAGCAGTCCTGAACATGTGCTACTGAACATGATTTGATAGATATGCTCAGATACTTGTACAACCCCTGACAAGAAGAAAACTACTTTCTCTTGGGGACATGAAGAAGGCCTCCAGCCAACATCCTCCTGAGGTAGTGCATCTTATCTGATTAATTAGCATATTGGTTTAAACATATTTTATTCAAACAATCGTGAAAGAGGACGAGACCTATTTCAATCCCTTATGTACATAAAGAAAAATAGGAGAGCTACAGACTTCCCAGTACAATACATTATAAATTTGGACAAATTACTTCGGTAGGGAAATCAATACATCACTAATACAAATAGACTGGGAGAGCCACACACAATTGAGTATAGACACCAGTTAACACCACTAGTAGAAGTATCAAAGATGGCTGAAGTACATAGCTAATAGGGAAGGCCAAAATAAAAGTACTATGACATCTCTGCCAAAGTTTAGATAGAACTTATGTAACTGCTCCAAGTCTGCCTGTTGCTCTAATATAGTTTTGTACAGCATCAAAAATTATTAAATTGTTTCATTTTGTTGGCTAGTGCACGTTTTTACAGCCGAGTAACAATGTTTATATATTGGAATGGGCAAAAGGAATAATTTTACTTTGTAAGGTAGTTTGTTGCATTATAAAGAAGTTGCATTCACAGCAGTAAAGAAAGGTGTCTGTGTACCATTGCCACAGCAACACTCAGGGGATTCTTTAAGACGGTTCTTGAAGAGATCAAAATTTGACTTGATGCATCAAATGCCCAGGTACGCACAAAACACAGCAAGTTTATGTTTGCCTTTATGAAATAACTCCTTAATGCATTTACGACCTTGGTGAAGTTTTTTTCCTGTATGTTACCAGATCCTCGGCATTACAAGTGTCTAAGGGCAAGCTGTCCCATAATCTCCTGACTGACAGGAAAAAGGAGTGGTCAAACAGATTTGCATAATTAGCATACTCCCACAGCAGACAGCACATAAAAGTCTGCAACTCTACCCTGGGTTTACCTTGAAACCCCGAGTGAAGACTCGCTACTATTATTTAGGGATTGAAACCATCATGTAACTTCCACACATATGTATGTCGACAATCTTTATCAGTCATGTACTTTGTCTAGTTCCATTCAGGTTCAAATTATTTTTAAAATACATAGAGTCTTGTCACTGATCTGTCGGACTGCACAAAAAGACGCGTCACGCGCATCTGCTCTGCCCACATTTCGTAAATCAGCAGGTCAGTATTTGCACATTGAGAGCACGGAATGAAGTGGGAGGACCATTGGTGCCAGGTAAGGGTGGAATCTGTCTTGTTTGGCGAGACATCAAGCAGTGTCCTCGATATTAATTTCAATTTAGACTTGACATTCTTCACCACTGAGCAATGCTAAAGATAACAATATAAAGTAATATAATGATTCCTGTAAAAAAAAACTACATATTAATCCATTAGATACTTAGGTGGAAATTTGTTTTATAGTGTTTATGACTGACTAAAGATCCTGTTCACCAGTGGTCAGGAAATAGGAATGTAGGTGCTTGGTACCATTTGTTTAACATGTTTTTCATACTAACTGTTAATCCTGTAATCTCTGTCAAAGCTAAATTATCCAGTTGGGTGAGGTATGTATAATCCCATAATTGCGGTTTTCAAAACAAAAACTAAATTTAAAAAACTGAGTTTAATACATCTTTGGATTTCTGTTGAGCTCAACAAGGTGTAACTGGTGACTCCTACACATGACTAAATATACTTCTACAGGGTAGAGCTATGACTTTCAAAACCTGATGATGAACAGGATTGCTTATAGCTTTAAAAATGAAACGCGCTGGTTGTAAGACAAGACAGACAGTAGAAAAAATATGAAACATTTTTACCCATGCTTAAGCATACTAATATTTATATTCTGCTTGGAAAAGCAAGTAGATACATATCCTTTTGCAAGACTATGTTCATTCCCTTGAAAATGTGAAAAAAATATTTGGGTAGGATTAGCATCGGGAAGACCTGTTCTTGATTTACTTAATACGATTCATCACGCATAGTTGTCAAATTTCAGTGGCCTTGCTTTAAATTGTGAGGTCACTAGATGGAACTGATGTAATTTTGTTTGTAAGACATTGCTTCCATTGGTCCGTTGCATGGTTTGAACCTTGTGTCACAAGCCATACAGAAAGGTTCCAATCCATTTTATTTCAAGGATTGCCTATAGGTTGCATGTGCATGAGCTGGGCAGCACACCTAGAAATTGTAAGTATGAACTAAGAAGCCTTTGCATTCACAAACCAACAGGATATGCAAACTATCACCATAGTTTTCAATGAGAATATAACATTAGTTCAACGCTAGAAAAACATCTTTCGTAAACAGGCAGTAACAATTGCTTCTATCATTTCTATAATTACAACTCTTGGTTTCATCTTAAGTATACTTGAATTGGTATTCACAGGCAGGTCCTGCATTTTCCAAGCAACTCTACCCCCAAATGCAGATGACAAGGGTGGTGCTAGAGCATGTGTCTAAAAACAGCTAATTGCATTGTTAAGTGCCCTGAGAACCGGGACAAACAGCAGGCATGACTATTATAAGTTAAGTTGCAAGGTTGCTGAAACTGGTTGGAAAAAGGAACAACCTGGAAACATGGGCTTCTTTTGGGGTTTGCTCTCATTGTTGTGTTGACAATTTTAAAATTGGATTTTGTTTTCTGCACTATATTTGATGAAAATTTCATTGGCCATGTTCACTGACTCATAGACAAATGCCGACCATGCCTTGTCAGCTTATATGCCTTGTGCAATATTATCTACATACCAAATGTTGTAGAGCCGCAAAATATAAAGAACGCAAAATGTAGACATTTACATTATGTAGATACTGCTTCAAAATCAGAGTTGAAACCCCATAATATAAGATTAACGGAAAATATTAACCTCTACATTTTGCGCCAACTGAAAATACAGTGGTCAAAATGTCTGCAAAACATTTTTTGGTGATAAAAAATGTACACTGAGGCAAAGTGTAAACACCAGACTAGATAATATACAGGGTGAGCTGGTTGAAGGCTGAAACTTGCCTCTTCAGTTAATTTTGACTTATTTGCTGACTCTATTCACGAAGAGCTGTACATGTAAAATATCTTTTTTTTTTATTCTTACATATAATTTTCCCATTTTTGGATATTATGTTGCACTTTCTCTCATCAGAATTTTTTTTTTAAATGTTAACCTCACGAACCTTCTTTAAGATGTTTTCAGTTCATAAACGGATGCATGAAATCGAAACTGTGCCTAAGAGCCCGCGCAGCTTACACAGCTATTTTCTCCCTCCCATGCCTACTCCCTTAACAGCCTGCTAATCCCCAGTTAGACTGTGATTACCCAGATAGGTGTTGATAAGAGGTGTTCACTGTGCCATAACAGGATGGAACTCCTTTCTCCACTGTGCTTTATGCATAGCAACCATTCTGTCTACCCAAACACATTCTGATCCGTGCACTATTGTTTCCAATTGCTAACTCCTGATCATTTGTACTACATTCACTATTTTATCATTTTCAGTGCTAGTAACAGTCATACATCCATACACAAGACACATATTAAACACATAGGAGCCACAGGATCATTGCAAACTGGGTTTGTAAAAATCTTTTAGTATCGTCAGTTTCTATTTTTAATTCAAATTTACTAGAACAACTAACAGTGGGAGTAATGAAAATAAATATTTTGTGAAATACGACTCGAACTACTGACTCCAGATTCAAGTCTTTATTATTTTCACACATGTTCATATAAACAATCACAAGCATTTATATCCGATGATAAGCATACAATCATACATTTTGCAGACTTGACATTATTTTATTTTATCTGTATTGACAAGGCAGCATGCAGTATCAATCAGTGATATCTTCATTTCATAATGTAGTAGTTATCACATTTATTGAAACTGATAAATATAGACTGGTAAATACAAACCTGCAATCTACATGTAATATAAAATTATCGAACAGTACCACGGAATCAGATTGTACCAAAGCACCACATGTTAAGTTGCATTTGTGACAATGCATAATGGATTTCATTATAAATTCATGAATATACGCATACTTCAATCTAATGTGATGTACAGTTCATTTCTTCTTGATATACTATCAAGAAATTATAAATAAATGCATCAACTTGCATCTATTAAAAGTCATTCTGCATTAAGAAGTAATAAATGCTTATTATCAGAGCACCAGTTCCATGACTGACTACTTTACAAACAAATGTCACATTAAAAAATTTAAAAGAAGGAGGAACACTCACGGTTGTAATGTTAGGGCATGACAAACATTTTTCATAGTATCACAGCACCAATTTATATTTGAATATGATTACAAAATATTTGAATATAATTACAAAAATGTCAAACTTGGAATGTTACACATCGACTGGAACACTGATCATGCTTATGGTTGTAAAGTTTCAGCATCACAGATGTTTTTCATAGTATTACAGCACCACTTCCATGTTTGAATTTAATTACAAAATCTGCTTAAAATCAAATTAGAAGTTTATAAGTGAAGAGGTTCACTTATCAGGACAGACTACACATGGCTAGATTTTTCATAATATCATGTAACAGCACCGATTCCATGATTGAATATGCTTACAAAAACACAAACACATGTCAAATTGGAATGATACAAGTAAAGACTTACACTTATCATGCTTTTGGTTGTTATGTTAGGGTATGAAAGACTAGAGATGTTTTCATTGTATAGCAGAACCAACTGCATGTTTGAATATAATTACAAAACATGTGTCCAATTGGAATGTTACATGTAAAGAAGTACATGTACCATTTTGGCCGTAATGTTATTGAATGACATAGTATTACAGCACTTGTTTCATATTGAATATTACTAATTACAAAAACAAATATCATTTTATGATGTCAAAGACAAAGAGTATGTAATGAAAGAGTACGACAGACAATTTTTGTTTAATAACAAAAGCTGTATCAAATTAGAATTTTAACAGGGAATAGGCACACTTATCATGACGGACTACTATTATGGATAGATTTTCCATAATATCACAGCACTGATTCTTTGTTTGAGTATAATTAGACAAGCACAAACAAGTGTCAAATTGAAATGATACAAGTAAGGACGTACACTTATTATGCTTTCTGCTATAATGTTAGGGTAGGAGAGACTAAACATGAATCAAGTTTTTCTTGTATTACAGCACCAGCTCCATATTTCATTATACCTACAAAAGATGTATCCAATTGGAATGTTGCAAATAAAGAGGTATACTTAGCACCTGTTTCATGTTTGCAATTTAACAGGGATGTGATTGAACATCATTAAACGACCTTAAAATGACCTGAAAACCTGACATTTCCATATGCTAACAAAACTATTGAAGATTAAGATGATTTAGCATGATAAAAAAAAAACTTAATTCCTGTTTTTACATGAAGAATCACATCGCTGCTTTCGTTACAAAACCAAATGTTAATTTGTAATTGTACAATTTAAGAGGTATGCTAATGACTTAAGTGTATAAAATTAACACATGACATATAGACATTTTGTAATCTAAGTTGCCCATTATTAATTTACCTTCCACAAAGCTAGTGGAAATGCCTCCGGTGCCTGCCCTCCTATCCAATATGCACATATATATATATATATATATATATATATATATATATATATATATATATATATATATGATAGCCTAACTGACCAATCTACTTGACCATGAAATGTATTGAATCAATTTTTCAAACCAGTTCCAAATGATATTAGCCTTAAAAATTGTTGCTAAAGAATACTTCTAGTGATTATCATTTTCATATATACAAAAATAAAATTTATACAAGCGACAAAACTTCGATAATTCACAAAAGCAAGACTAGAAAGAGAGTGAACCATAGCCAAGTGTTATTTACTCACCATTGCAGCTTGCTCCACTTTTTTTTCGGTAAGTACAACATACTTCTTCTTTGAGCTTTTGCCGTCACCAAGTAACCTATTTTTCACATGGCCACAACGCTCCTGTATCATCCTTTTCACATCTGCTTGCGATACTTTTTCTTAGTAAATTTTGGTACAGTGACACAAAGTAAAAATGTCAACATTTTGAACAGCTGGGCTGGCTGTCCTTCAGACATTACATGCATGTGTCACCTCTGGGAGGGATACTATTTTTGTCAATACCTGGACAGCCCGCTTGTTTCTGTTCTATCTGTGTTTCCTAACCCACACTCAGTTTCCATCCAAGATTTGTAAGTCTATGTCTCACAACCCACCCGTACATATATCTTTGAATAATACAAGCTGCGACATGTTTGTTGTTGCACTGGCAAAACATCTCATGAGCTTGAATGCCATCTGGTGTTTGGTCTCGCTGGATTGCATATGATACTCTTTTATACATGTTGTTCAAAATGGTCAATATTGGGTCCGGTTTATGCATTCCACCATGTCTAGTTGTATGTTGGTAATAACAGTTATGTTGATAATTTGCATGCTGCCCGCCTTTAGATTGAAAGCATTCCATAGAAAATGGTAAACCATTCATTAAGGTGGTCCTATGGTGAATACGTTTTACCATGTATAGTGTCTGTTGTTGGGCACCACACTTAAGCTTGAAGAGTTGATAGAAGAATTGCACATGGTGACCGTATTTTTGTTTGTTTTCATCTGTGTAACCCAGGCATAATCTTCCGGATGAAGTTACCCTTCAGGTTTTCCTGTTGCTAACTGTAAATCAAAGTCCTTCTTCAAAAGTATAATAATTTCAAGAAATAAATGCCAAATTTGAGATACCAGTTCCAACTCAGTATCGCTGCCTGACAACTGTAGCTGCTGTCTGAGTGTATCTGGTAAAGAAACAATAACCATTCTGTTGGTAACAACTTTTGTCAATACGTTTGGAAAACTAAGCCTCATTCCAGTTGGTAGTAGACGTATTATGATCAAAGCATGTTCTTTGTCCAGTTTAACTGGTTGAGGATTCCCATTCTCTTCAAAATGAACTGTCTGAAATTGTGTTGCCTGGCACCACACTTATTGATATTGACTTCTAGGTTGGTGACTTTTTCTTCTCTGTAGGCTACTGCATCTTCTCCTCGCTGTGAGGCTTTGTTGGCTTCAGAGAGAATTTGCTGGTTCTCGAGATTCAAAAACTTTTCTACAAACCTGGTAAGACAGTGCAACAGACAAGGAGCTACTTGAGTAATGGTGTTAGTGCTCAAAATGGCACCTGGATGTTCTCTGTCCATAGGAATGTCTAAGTCGGTCCTAAGTCCACTTCTTGGTGAAACCCTATTTTTCCGGTTCCGATGAAGTTTATGGTAGATGTTCCACCCTAAATCTGTACCTGGACCCAGTTCATCTCTCCCATCCAGCATAGCTTCTAGGAGCATTTAATCATCTGCAAGATAAAACTTGTCGGTCCCCTGAGCTACTATTTCTGACATAAATTTATTGAGTGTTGATGGATATCCCATGTTTTCCTCCAGGTTGTCATGCTTATCGCTACCATAAAAGATGGTCATTGGATATATTTCATTGGGATCCTAATACAACAGTCCTTGTAATCTAGCCTTTTTCTTCAGGATGCTTAATGACAGGAAAATGCTTGAGTGCCCCCCCCCCCCAATCTCTCTTCCATCTCCATAGACTTGCCAGTGAACCACATCTGATAACCAGTAGTAACAGAATGAATGAAGCTCCATTTAACGCTATATTTCTATTTTCCATCCAGTAGAAAGTCAGGTCGGTAATAAAATTTATTGAAACCCTCTCTTATAGTTTTTCTTCCTTTTGGCCTCTGTTGGCATCAGCTGGGGTACTCTTCTAATTTCCGTCATCGTGTTTTTCCCTCCAAAGATCTCTCGTATACTACATCCTGTGGTTACAAAGTAGCTTCAGACAGCTTCATGTCCTGTACCAGATCCAGTAAAAATTATCTTGTTTAGTCTTTTTGGATCCTGATGTTGCCTCCAATACAAACTTCATGTCATTTTTGGAGAAGCCATCAAATTAACTGTCCATTGTCTTGTTCGAGTTGATTTAGAATAAGAGCTGCCAAGACTTGAAGCAGTAACTCCTTTTTGCTGTGCAGAACATTGTTTAAAAGAACGTCACTCAGCTTCTGCACTTGTCCAGTTGAAACTTTGTCACTGCTTCTGCTCTTTCATAAATTTGTTTTTTTACAGAGCATTGATGAGGCTTTGCTTGAGTGACACATTGTCCTCACCCATTCGTTTTTTCAGAAGCAACAGCATTGCGTCGAACTTGATGTGTGTCTGTTTTATGTTATTGCCATGTCTGCAACCAAACATAAAACACTCTGACATACTGCAGCCTTGCTTTTCAAGCGTGATGTCAATAAATGAATATCCTTCCTTTTGCGCATGCTTCTACATGCCACATGTTTTTAATTTTATCTTCACAGTTAAGGAACAATTTCCCACTACTCTTCAGGCACTTTATGTTCCGTCCATTCAAACGCAAACTACCAGAATCTTTGTCACTGGGTTTCGTATAGAGTAGCATTTTGAGAGTTCCTTGCCCTCGTTAAAGGAATGTTCTTTTCTTGGCTTTGTTGTTATTTGCCTCGTTATCTCTTGGGTTTTTTGTTGTTTTTTTTTTTTGTTTTTTTTTTTTTGTTACTTTCAGGTGATGTTATATTAGATGGTGCGTCTGATATAGATTTCAAACTCAGTTCCAAATCCATAACAGATGATGTTGTTTTTGTCAGCAAATTGCCTGCATGTAAAGAATTTGGGGTTTTTTCGTGGCTTTGTTGTTCTTTGCTCCATTATCTTTCTGTGTTTTTTTTTTTTTTCAATTTTAGGGGATATAATATGAGATGGTGTCTCTGATGTTGATTGCAAAATTGGTTCAAAACACATATAAGCTAATGTCTTTTCTGCAAGTGAATTGTCCTTAGCAGTCACCTTGGTTGAAGTCACATTAGCTTTCTCTTCCACAGGATGGAAGGGCAACAAAGTAGGACTGGTGTTTCCAGTAGCTGCATCAGTTGATACCTTTCCTCCTGTGGAGTGATTCTTTCTTGTGAAGCTGTCAAATCTACAACGTGTTCAACTGCACATGGTGGCGGGATGTATACAGGAATGTGTCTCAAAACTGTATTATTAGGTACTACATTGTCTGTAACCATTCTGTTTTAAACTAATATTGACACTGCTCTTTCTGTGGGACTAAGCACATAAATATGTTCTGTTCCTTGCCTTCCATGCTAAAGAAGAGATGAAACAGTTTGGTAGTAGTCAATTTGGTTTGACAGGTCTCTAATCATGGCATAACCTGATCCACACTTGACAGCCGGCAAAATATGACCAGGCTGTTTTAGGATGGTTGCTGTTAGCTCATATGGAATGCCAGAGACAAGTATTTGTTGTGCCAACTGTGTCGCATGCTCCACTGTGTTCTTGTCATCTGGTAAGCACAGGTCAACAAACCAAAAAAAAAAAAAATGGCATGAAGAGTACTCCATCAGTATAAGTTTGGAAACGGCATATCTGGCAAACAGCTAGGTTTACTATCTCCTTCTGTATCTGAAACTCAAGACCAGTAGAAAGATGACAATGTACAGTAACTGATTGGATGAAACTAACTGTACCATTGTGTACTTCAAAGCAATCTGTTTGCTTTGCGGACACCCGTAACAATATGGTACACCTTGTGCTACAGGGCAGAACAAACTTGGTACACGTTATCAACATTTGAAATAACTGCATCAATGTTGGCATTTGCAGTTCCTTTTAGTCCAAATGCAGAGGGTTTGTGTGTCACAAGGATGTCCCATATAGATTCCCTCATGTCACAACTTGCTGACTGACTTGCATGTCGCCTTCTGCTCAAATCTTTCAGCTGTCTGATAAATGGTAAGTCAACTCCATTGAGTGTGCGCTCCAGTACAAACATTCCATAATGGTATGCTTCCAAAAATAAATCATTAGCGCATGAATATTCCAACCCGTGGTTATGTGTCCGATCAGAACATCTAATTGCATTTGTGAAATAGGATATTGACATATGGTATCAAATAAAATCATTTGAATGGGGTCAAGAATTGTTACCAGACTTTAAAATGTAGGCAAATGAAACACACTGTCATTCAATTGTGAACATGGGTAAACCCATCCACCCACCCACCCGTCCACAGAAGGAACTTCACAATCGATGTAAAATAGAGACGTAATGTTGCCATGATTCAATATAAATGTGCATGTACTATGAACACAGAATTCAAAGAGGTTGTTTTGGAACACTTTGCTGATGTAAAGGAAGAATTTGAAATAGGAAATTCCGTCTACTAAATGTCAACATGGTTAAATCCACTAATCAAATAACAATACATGCATATCATTCCAATCTTATATACATGTGCCCAAACACAAGCTTTGATACTGTGAATGCACATATAGATTAAATTTTGTGGTTTTGCATTGAATTGTAAAAACTATACTACAACTGTTCTGAAAAACATTTCTCGTTCTTGTTAAAGCATAGTTACAATAATCCTTTTTTTATTAAAAGTTTTCCATATGTCTAACTTAACACAATAATCTTTTTTGCCTCTTAAATAACACTTTTCCATAAAACCAATAATATGATAGACAAGTCCCATTGAGTATATATATATATATATATATATATATATATATATATATATATATATATATATATATATATATATATATATATATGTATATATATATATATATATATATTAGGATTGTTACTGTGTAACTTAAGGAGATCACACTTATAAGAAAAATGTGGAGGTTTACATTTTGCACTCAGTTTATATTATGGGGTTTCACTGCTATATTTTGCGTTGTTTATATTTGGCGGCTCTACAAACGTTGTTTGTTATTTTAATGTGTGACAGACATAACGTCACGTTCGTAATGACTCCCCAAGTGCGGGATGGTACCCATTATTTGCCCACTAGTTGTGAGCTCAACCCACACCGTTACTCTAGCTTTGTTTTCTGCCACAAATGTGAATGTGGAGAGACCTTAACTCATTCCACCCTGACATAAGATTGAGTCAACAGCTTTCCTTGACGCGCTCTGGGCGCATTGCGCCCAGAGCGCGTCAAGAAATTCTGTGCACCATCGGCATATCATTTGGAATGATCTTCCATGCAAGTTTCATCCAAAATGTTGGAAAATAAACCCTGAATTAGTAAAATACAATTAGCAGACGACATTTAGATATTACCGGGAAAAAGCATCATAAGGGTGGAATGAGTCAAATTTGGCTCATATATGTTCATCAATCTTTATGTTCTAGGAATTATCAAAGGCATTCCACGACTGATCTCAGAGAAGTGAACATTTCACCCCATTGAGGCCATGACGTGTCTGGTGATACACTCCGACCAAGAACAATACATGTTCAAGGTGGAAGGGTGCTTGAATATGATCATGTACTGATACTCCACATCCCACTGAAGAACACCACAGAGCAAAGTTTACTTGGTTTGATAAAACTGTAGTTTGGGCGTGTTCCATTCTTCCACAATAGCATCTGAATGCACATGATGCCTTTCTGTACTTGGTAAATAGGTCAGGGAGGTTGGCACCAAATCATGTTGCACTTGCAATGACAGTGTTTTGCAGGCAATCATGTCAGCAGAGAAAAATGAGTTGCAAATATCACATGAATGGTATCTTTATTAAAACTACGGCTTTGCGGAATCATCTTTCGTGATATTTGTTACATTGACACATGTTCAAAATGAAGAGGATGAATCCACTGACAGTCGCAATTTGTTCTTTGACTTACTGCGTTGGCTTGCATATTATTGAAGTGGATGAACCTGCCTGATGGCACACTAATAGCCAGCCATCTCAAACAATTAGCACACCTGCTGGGCTGTACAAAACTGCAGTTAGAACCATGCAATTTGATACCAGTCTTGCACAAACCGCGTGAAAATTTAAAATATATCTAACAAACCATGCCAAAAACGTCGTCTGCAACTGCCACTCAATGCCCAATTCTCAATAATTCAAAGTTTGAAGATATCTGCAGGCAAATGTTGGAAACTATTCAGTGGTTCAATGACCCCTTTCGTGTAGTCTCTTTACATCTAGGTTAATTCTTCCGGGGCTTGCATGTGTAATAAGGAAATACACCACATTTCGGGTGTGCACGACCCATGACAAGGACTGAAACATGTTGACTGTAAGCGATCAAACTACACTACAAGATGTGCGTGATAATTTTTCATACCTGGTTCTCCCATTACCAAATCAATGTATGTTTCATGGGTGCCCTTACATTTTATTAACACACCGATGTCCCTGATTGTTGTTGGACATGCATACATGTATGTACGAATACCAGATCAATCCACAAAACGGTCCGAGATAGGATCCAAGCATTTTCGCTAACAGTGGTTAGTGTCTGAAGTTCATATTTAGGAACCGCAAATCGCTGCTGGACAGTTTGTGTGGAGGGATTTTACATACACAGCGGCCACTCACCCCTTGACACCGCAGACCGGGACATGGTTGATGCACAACGGTCTGGTACAATCATTTGACGCAAAAAATGTGCGATTTTGTCAAGCCAATCAGTTGTATGATTGTACCAATGGGCTTGTATTCGTCAAAAACTACAGCAGTGTCACATTACTTTGTTGGCGCACTCCTGGCCAGAGTACGACTGAGTCGATAGCTTTCCGTGGCGCAGTTTGGGCTTAATGCACCCAACCCGCGGCAAGGAATGCTATTGACCTAGCCAACGCCACAACGAATTGTCTTACATTCAAATCACAGCAAAAATGTTTTCTAGTAACGAGAAATTTAAGTGAAAATGGTATCACAGACGATGATTTACACCCGGGTGCTTTGGTACGATTTGAGCAGGAAGGGGTCAATTCTCTGTCAGCACTGCAGCGCTGGTTCTGTGACGGATTTCCTGAGTACTACCACTGCCTTATGCCTAACTTCGTCACTACAGAATCTGTAAATAACCATATATTTTTAAGAGCTTCATATATATGCAGCTAGCCACCTTACAGAAACACATGGCAATGTGATAAAACTGAAAATTAAATAACTTCAGTGTTGTTGAAATAATCCACCCTAGCTCATACAAGTACCAGTAAGGAACATGCTTAACCAAGTTATCACTTTACAAGACAAGAGATATTAAACGACCTGTTGTGGCGGCTGACGCATGATCGCTAAATGCCAGTTTCAGTATAAACTCGTTGCTAGGCTACGGTACAATCATGATTGTAACCCGATGTTTGATATGTGAAATCCTGGATTTGGAGGATGTCTTCTCACCTGGCCATCAAACAGGGGATTTCTACCACCATATAACTCTGGACAGGAAAGCCCTCAACCTAGAACAAGAAACAACCTCGCAGATTGCAAGTTCATATCCACATAGGTCCACACAGTGAAAAGTGAAAACGTATAGACGGGTCGGACACCGATCATTATGGATGAGCGGTCTGGCAGTACTTGCCAGGGCGTGGGATCTTGACACTCACTGTCCTTCGAACCGTAAGTCACTTTTTTTTTCATAGGCCTCGAGTACCAGTACCGTCTAACACTTACAACAAATATTCCATCCGGGGTGTATTCATCACATAGGTCTAGGTGTGGTTCCAATTTTGAATTTTCAAAGCAGTACTTCGACCAACCATTGCTGCTTAATTTTTAAGTATAAGCGTTTAATATATCAATATCTAAGGCAATACTTTTGAAATATATCGCTTCACCAAAGGATCTGTGTTAAAGTAGCATCTTGTTGGCTGGAAAAAATCAGAATATATTTGTAGAATACAAGTCAATGTCATAACGTGTGTATCAATATAGCGATAACTTTTCCCTCTGATATGTACAAGCCTGCCTGTAAAAACGATTGCTATTAAACTATTATGTGAGAGCTGGTCAATTTACATTTATTCCTTGGTACACATTTTAATATGAAAGATACCTTTGCGCACTACCGGACACGCCCAGCGAGCTGTACATTGATGTTCACGTGACCGTCCACACTGACAACACAACCAACTAGAAAACTACTGCCATGACATTATATTGGTATAATGAGCGCACCTCCATCGTTTATGTTTTCTAGGTACAAAATATCAGTACCGATAAGGCAACTAATTATACGTAGAACATTTCTTGGTCTCTAGTGTCTGCATGACAACGAATTTGATCCTGTCTATGTTCTCTCAACAATGTGTGGTGTGTGTGATTTATAAGGTATCTATATTCTATATCCCAATTTTATTGCATATATATATATATATATATATATATATATATGTATGTATATATATATATATATATATATATATATATATATATATATATATATATATATATATATATATATATATATATGACCAGAACCTTGGCCATACACTCGCATTGAGAGTAAAGCGGGGCGATGCGATAGTAACTACACGCGTTAGGATCGCTTACTGTTGAAATATATCGATGCGGCAAATTTTAACATTTTTGTCAATCTTTTCCATTTGAATTGAGGCTAAGCCAATAGCTTTCATTGGCGTCTTTGAGGCACAACCCCGGCTAAGGAAATCTGTTGGCCTGCGACATGTTTATTTGATAGGTATCACCTGCAATTCTTATTCAGATTGGTTTTTATGATTGTCGAAAATAATCAAAACATTAAAGTAGACTACATTTGACTGCAAGCCAGTTTTAAGCTGTTAAAGCGGGAAAGGGTGAAGGAGAGAGCGATGGGTAAAGCAGCGTCCTTAAAGTTTTGAGTGCATGCTGTCAGGGTCATTACTCTATTAAGTGGATGCAAGAGACAAGTAAACATAATCCCAGTGGCATAGATGTACATTTCTATCCAGGAAAGAGTGTGTCTATCCGTATATTGTCCCTCAACGACCAATGGTTTATGTATGGCGTCCGTTGTTTGCTTGGATTCCCGATAACCTGAGATATCGCAATTAGCAATTATATGTGTATTTGGCTGAATATACAACCCAATACACAAAATCCTTGGAGGGCTAGAGGTGTGTTTTCCCATTAGATTCTATGTTAAAGTAACATTCAATTCATTGAATGGTTTTGCAGCGAAAGTTACCAAATTTACAGGAGTATTTTAACTTTGATGTTTCTAGGTGGAGTGGTTTTATAGCTACATAGGTGCAAATTACAATGGAAAATAATGGAAATACACATACCTAGCCCGCCTGCCTACAACGCCTTCTAACAAGAACCCACATGAAACAGCTGATTTTGACCTTACCTGTGGGGACCGGATTAAAAAGCAGATGACTATCGAATACTTTCTTACTTTTGGCATCAACTTTGATACTTGTATATAAAGCAGACACCTTAGAACATTGACCATGACATGTCATCAAGCTTGGGTGCCTCGTGTGCAGTTGAAGCATACTTTCCGTATATTATACATATTAAAAGATGACGATGGAACTAAGAAAGCTTTCCGAAAAAAATCTTGTGGAAATGACGTCTGACTTATTTGTTTTTTATTAATTTCTTATGGAGTTTATTAATTTCTTATGGAGTATTCAAGCCACTCTAATGGTGCACAAAAATTTTAGGCCTCCACCACCAAGATAGTAGGATATTATCGCTGGAATCCTTGGCCACTTTGTTTCTTCTTTTTATGATTGGTCCGACCATCTGAGACATTTTAATAAAAAATGACCTCCTATGCACCATTCAAAAGCGGAGGCTAACTCCACAAGAGAGTAACATTCAAAATGGCAATTCGAAAAACATAAAATTCTTTTTTTTTTGGTACCAGATGCTGCAGAACAACAAACAATGTGCCTTTTACCGCTAACTTAAGCACGACAAACCCACTGCGATAACTGTTTTTATGTTGGAGATCACCTTGAGCTTCAAGTTTGAGATAGCTGCTGACCACGATCTAGTGAACCTAAGATTCAATATCTTAGTAAGGGCAAGACCCACAAGTGCAAATAAAGCATCTTTTTCTGCTTATGCTGACATGGCCAAGCTACTACAACAACTTTGTTTTCAAGTTTCAAGGTCATTCTAAATTTACATTGACTTGTCTTTCTGGCCCAATATGTGTTCACTGTCCTTGATACTGTAGTTCTGATCATACGGATCATTCACATAAATAGTACGTTCAGCATGCTTGTGTTTTGCCAGAACAGAGTGCACAGCCATATCTGCACAATCTCTCCAAGTGTATATGTTACCATTACCCTTTTCTGTGTCTCCATTTGTTCGAGCAGCCAAGAGGCAGATATGACCCGATAGAGGTTTCGCATTTGGTTCTGAAATTGCAGTGTTGTTGAGCTTTTCCTAAAGTTTGCATTCCTGGACTTTTTTCCTGGTGCTATTAACCTTAAAAGGTAGGCTTCCCTTGTAAGACGAATTTGCAGTACATCTTCAAGCTCTTTTCCACAAATCCGAGAACAGAAGCAATGGCTCTACACTGCATTTCCTCAGTTTTGCCTTCAGATTCCCACCAGCTACTTTTTCTACTTCTTGAGCTGCAAAGTTTTGATGCTTGCTATGGAGGATGCGGTCATTTAAAAACTGATCTTTGAGTGCACTCTGCCTTTGAGGTACTCCTCTACTTAGATTGTGTCATCCTCTTGTGCAGTTAATGTCAGGTGCCAGCGTTACTGAAGCAGAAAATGGTTATTGCAATGATCGAATCGTCTGCATGGTTGGCATGGACAGAGGGTTCACACTAGAATTCAGCCAGACAGGCAACCATATCCCGGAGTGTTTGCTCATCTTTCTTCACTTTACTCAATGAAGAATTAGTATACTTTGTTTAACTGTCTTTCTTGCGATCGGCTTGGCGATGGACACATGCCCTGAAATTTGAAACGCTATTAACATTGCATATTTTTGAAAGGAGCTTCTTTTCATCGTAAAGAATTCCAAGCCAGCCAGACCTCAGCTTGGAGCACTAATTAATTGTTGACTCAATCTAAATATCAATGAAAAACGCAGGGGAATGGTATGCCTGTCATTGGCTGTGCAAATATACCATTTTTCATGAATTATACTTGATAAGAAGGAAGCCTGTCAAGCACTGCAATAAACATGCAGTAAGGCCTGTGCATCATTTGATGTGTATTTTTGACTTGACGTTGGTTATTTGCTGCTAATAGTTTCACGACATCCGAAATGGGAGCTATAAATGTGTACACTTTAATTTTTTGGGCTTTTTAGTTTTAAAGATAATCATTAAATTTTCGAATCAAATATTGGTGTGCTTTTAAAAACGGGTAATCAGCTGTGGGTTTCAGTATTTCAAATAGAGAACGACATTTTTCTTTTCATTCTGTACAATTTCTTCGCATGCTTTATAGGTCCGCAGCCATCATGAATT
The DNA here is from genome assembly GCA_964020975.1 of Hermodice carunculata. Taxonomy (NCBI): domain Eukaryota; kingdom Metazoa; phylum Annelida; class Polychaeta; order Eunicida; family Amphinomidae; genus Hermodice; species Hermodice carunculata. Next base: position 26,719,714 of record OZ026612.1, read on the forward strand.
TAAAGGTCAGCATATCTTCTAGAGTGAAATGTATGTATCACAGCATCTTTTGTATGTTAAAACCAGTCGAAAGAGATAACTGACATGAAATTACAGGTCTGCCGCTTTATGAGATATTGAGCCTCATGTTTTGTAGATCATGGTTAGTGACCATCTCAGACTTGAAGCTGAGGATGACCTTCAAACTATAAAGCAGACATTACAGTAGCTCTGTCATGCCAAAATCAGCAAAAAAATGTTCAGTTGTACTTGCAGGTCGTCCTCTTACTGATAAATCGAATTTTGTGTTTTCTGAATGGTGATCATTGACCGCCTGGGATTTGGAAGTCAGAATGACCTCAAAACAAAAAACATCATTGCAAAAAAGTTTGAAGTGCCAAAATTAGTGGGAAAAGACACCTCATTTGTTGTTCTGAAGGATCTGGTTCCAGATATATAGAACGTTATGTTTTCCCAAATGTCATTGGCGGCCATTATGAACATTACGCTGTGGTGGGTTTAGCTCCCACGTATGAAAAATGTATAGAAGTTCATTTTTAACTAAAATGTCTCGGGCAGACAGATCAATCATAAAAAGGAAGGAACAAAGTGATCACGGACCCTATTAACCCTGCGTGTTTATGTATGCATGCCATATTCATTTAAGTGTTTGAACAGAAAAAAAAAAGGTTTTTTAAAGACAGATGGCCTGACGTTAGACATGAGATAACAAGCCGAATAGGGTCTTTACAAAGCTGTCTTTCATCAGAGGCTCTCTGAATCTTCCAGTTTGACACAGGTGTCAGCACTGATTGGATTATAAGCCCACTTAAGGTATTATAAATTTTAGTAATGTAACGTGGATAGTAGACCAATATTCAATATATCAAATAAGAGATTAAAAAAACACGGATGAAGATTTTCTTCCATGCAAATTTGTTTGTGTGCCTTCAAAGCTTAAACAAATTAAAATATTACAATATTGATTTTGTGCCTATGGGCTGGACCTGCAAAAACATAAGAGATCATGAGGATGATATCATCGGCCATTGAGTGTTTAATAATTCATGGACGTAATAAAGAATTAATTTTACATGGGAATTGAAGTTGGATTCGCAACGTTATCTGCAATAATTTAAGGCATACAACATTGAAACAAATTGGCATCTGTTCATTAGGTCCACTTTGGCATGGCCCCTCTGCTTATAATAACCCTTCAGATATTGAACATCTGAATAACTCAAGTGTCTTTAACTGACATAAATTTAAATCAGGTCGCGAGGAAAGCACTTAGCAGGCTAAAGCAAGGGGAAATACAGTCCTCTTGTTGACCCGGTTATTGTTGGCCGCATTGTTGCACACTTACGCACAATAATTTTCAGAAATTAATTTCAGAGTTCAAGGCTTCATATTTACTGCCCTGTTGGCCCCTGACAATGGAATTTAAATGGCGAGCAGGTTGCATTCAACTGTTGCATTTCGCTAGGAGAGAGGGACTAGCGTTTGTGCTGGTATTTCCAGTAACCTTACTGTGCAAGTCACAATGGGTTTAGAGAACTAAGCTTTGTTAGATGCCGGAGGCAGAATAACTACTGCTAACGTGCCGTGTCCACTTTTCATAATACGTCCCCTGCCATAATAGAAGTCAATAATGGACAACGTAAAACATCAGGAAGACAAAGACTGGCGGTAGAGTATATATATTAGGTAATAACGCACATTTAATTGAATGGCAATTAAGATTATCCGTACGGCCATTTGCATAGAAATTACTGGAAACAGCGTTTGTGTACGCAGGACATTATCAATTTTACAATAGTCTGCAAGTAAAGCTCCTGGGCTTACTCTCCGGCCGTACTGACACTGTTTTGAGTGCTTTAGCTCCGTGTTAATCCATCTGCGTTGTCTAGAGGGTTATCAGGAAGAAAGTGACAAAAGACCTGTATTCAGATGTATTGTTTTTTTCAACTTGCACAACACACATGCTCCAGTTGACGAAATAGAAGGCATTGATATGAAATTAAAAAATGGACTTGAATGCTTATGTCTTGCAATTTAGCGACTTCAAACGGATGTACGACATAGACTCAATCTGTATTAGATGACCTGTACTTTATCGACTGTGTTAAACCTCGGAAGCTCACAAGGTTTATGTATATATATATAAATATATATATATATATATATATATATATATATATATATATATATATATATATGTGTGTGTGTGTGTGTGTGTGTGTGTGTGTGTGTGTGTGTGTGTGTGTGTGTGTGTGTATGTGTGTGTATGTGTTTGACGATTCTCAGAGCGAAGAAAAAAGATTTATAAGTTTTTTCCATCTTTGTCTTTTGTCAGAATTTGCATGAATAGCATTGCAATAATATTAGGTGCAGATGTGGCAAGAGCATAATTTGTTTGCTAGCATTGGCAAAGTCCTACCTACGTGGATACACCTGCGTTTGTCTGCTCATCTTTCATACAAAACACATGTACTTGTGATTATCCATTGTGCTTCTACATGTAATTATTTTTGTGGTACTGTCTTGTACCCATACATGCAATAATTTATGGTACTTTATTGAACTCACAAAAATCATCATTCTTTGGTACTCTCTCACTTTCAATTATTCTGTGGTACTTCGTGGAATACATTTGGGTGACACGTCAGTATTGTTTAGTGGTACATGTACTTCGTTGTACACACCCGCTCTTTTTGTTTGTGGTTCTCTTCATACTTACTTATACATGTACATGCTATTATCCGGGCGGTACTCCAATATATGTCACATTAAATTGTGTTATTTTGTTCTATACTAGTTGTTACTTTGAGATGTTTTTCTCTCTTGTATATGCAATTATTTGGAGCCATTTCATTTACTCATGTTTGTAGTAATTTGTTTTGGCATCCCACATGTACGTGTACGTACATACATGCAGTTATCGTGGCATTCAATTGTCTCATATATGCAACTATGCTCGTGGTCTTCGTTGTGTTCAAGTAGAACGATATTGCTTTGAGTTGTCAATTTTTCAGTCTCCCGTCAGGACTTCTATTGAACTTGCTTCAGGACATGTTGTATGGAACCTTAATCTGCACACCAGATAATCATGTTATGGTAAATTATTCACCTCATTACTGTCATTTATCAAAAACAATTATTTTGTAATCTCTTTTTTTTAAATGCAAATACCTTAATTAATGTCTGATATTTTTGTCCAATTAAGACATCCAATATCATAAATGACAAAAGATATTTTGGTGGCACATCACCCAATTGCCTGAATGATCTACTAAATGATGCCGAAAAATCCTGCAGAATACTATTTCTATAGCATCAGACTGCCCATACGTGGACACGGAGCACCTGGCAAATTACCGAAAACCACTGAAGCACACTTTCTCTGTATTAGATCTAAATATTCCCATTTTAAATGCAAAATTTGACAAGTTATATTTATTGATAATGATATGGCTCAAAATGATTATGAGTTTGATGTCATTTGCCTCCAGGAAGCCTGGATAAAGGATTTGTCTACCATGTCACTTTTTCCCTGGAAAATTATGTCATGATACCCCTGGCAGCAACCTGTAGCTCCCATGGTGGCTAACTTCTATCGTGCAAACGTTTACGTACCTAATCAGATCTGCGAAAGTCAGTTTATTGATAAATTTCGATAAATGACACAGACAAAAAATTGACTCTTGCAACATATAGAGACCCCCAAGAGACCGTGTTAAAGACGTTGACTTATTTATAAACGACATGAGCCCAATCATTGAAATTTTATCACAAGAACGGTCAGAGAAAGTTATTGTCGGTGATTTCAACTTGGATTTACTGAAAATCAATACAAGACAAAAGTATACTGAATATCTCGACCTAATGTTATGTAATGGTTTCTATCCTAAAATCACATTGCCTACTAGACTTACTGACAGAACAGCCACTCTAATCGACCAAATCATTTGTAAATATTCCAACTCTGACCAGGTGTGCTCATCTGGTATCATATTGTCGGATATATCTAACCATTTTCCTCTGTTTACATGTGTTAACATACAATCTCTGAAGCAAGCCCTCCCCACCCCAATATATATATATATATATATATATATATATATATATATATATATATATATATATATATATATATATAACAGAGAGCAATGATCTTTACTTTTTATATTGCTTTGATAATGATACAAGTAGCACTGACATTATGGATAAATTAAATACAGATCTAAATTGTGACCCGATGAAAATTACAAGAAGATGGATCAAATATTACATAATGCCAAAAAAGCATCTTCCCACGAGAACTGTCAAATTTAACTTATTCAAACACGAAAGTTCATCCTAGATTACAAATGGCATTCTCAGGTCTTTGAAATTTCGTGATACTCTTTATAAAAGATTAAAATGTACCCACTAAATGATCCGCAGTACCATGTTCTAAAACTAAATTTAAAACATATAATACGATATTAACAAAAAAATACTAATGAGTTAAAACAAAACTACTATCATTCACAATTTGAAAGGTTTAACCACAATACCAATAAAACCTAGGACACCATAAACTCTATTCTCCGAAATAAGAAAACAAAAGAGCCTTGGCCGCTTTTTTCTCATTGATAACCATAAAGTGACAAACAAGGAGGAAATAGCAAACAATTTCCAAAAATACTTCACTTATATTGGACCTACGCTTGCACCAAAAAATAATCAAACAAATATACCATCTTTTAAGTCATACCACATAACTCCCGAAAATAATACCTTTCACTTTTCATTGGTGAACTCAATCCATATTTCAAATATAATTAAAAAGTTTAAGGCAAAATCTTCTACTTGACATAACGAGTTATCAATGAAGCTGTAAAAGGGCATACTCTCTTCAATCTCTGAACTATAAGCTTTGATTACAAATCAATCCTTAAGAACAGGAATTTTTCCTGACAGCCTCGAAATTGCTAAAGTTTTGCCACTCTTTAAAAGATAAAATGATATTTTGATAGAAAATTACCGCCCCATTTCATTACTACCATTATATCTTAAATTTTGAGAAAGTAGTCTATAAACAGTTGCGTGATTATTTTATAAATATCCTCTTTTTCAAAGGTCAGCGTGAATTCAAAAAACTGCATTCCACCGAAACTGCAGCCTTAGCGTTTATTGATCGTATCATGACTTTTTTGGATAATGGAAAATTACCTTTAGTTCTATATTTAGACTTATCAAAGGCTATTGATACTTTAGATCACCAAATTCTCCTGTGCAAACTTTGAAATTGAAGGAATTGCTTTGAATTGGTTCAAAGATAATTTTATAAATAAAGGTCAATTAGTTTCTTATGAGCACACTTGGTCTAATGTTCTACCCATGACAACAGGGGTCCCTCAAAGATCTATCCCGGGGTCTTTATTGTTTGTAATTTACACAAATGATATGCACATAGCCACATCAAAAGTTGAGTTCATTCTATATGCCGATGACACGACTTGTATAAAATCTATTAGTCCTTTTGACTCTTTTTCTCATGATTTTTCTGAGGAAATAAACATTGAATTAAATAAAGTCCTTAGTTGGTTAGCAGCAAATCAACTTCCATTGAACATAGCAAAAACTAAATACATGATATTCCATTTCTCACAAAAGAAACTAAATTTTACACTGGGTTTAAAACTTGATGGTACTTCAATTTCAAGAACAGAACAATTCGATTTTCTTGATTTGCGTGCGCACCAAAATTTGAACTGAAATGCCCTTTTGCATAAAATTGGTAATAAGCTTTCGAAAGTAATTTGGATTTTCAAAAGAATTCGCATATATGTTCCAACAAAAAGCCTACTAATGATGTACAACTTTCTGTTCTTGCCGCATTTGAACTATGGCATTCTTGCTTGGGAACACTCTCAAGATCGTATCTTTATGTTACAGACGAAGGCTGTGCGTCACATGTCTAATGCTTCATATAAAGCACATACAGATCCTCTGTTTAAACACCTTAAGATATTGAAACAAATGACATTCTCGTTTAAAAGCATTAACAATTTATTACAGAATTACTCTCTGTGTGTATTATTTATTGATAGCTAACCACTGTAGTTTACACATGTTGTTCTACACATATTATCATTGTTACTTTTGCTGTTTTTTGTAAATCAAATAGAACGCCTTCGGAGTTCTAAGTTCTGTCCTATGAGAGGCCACGTATATTAAGATGACATATTGGAAGATCACTGTATTTATTTGAGTTGGGGTCTGGATTGAGGTGGTCGTGGTCGGGAAACACCAATAATATAATGCTCATGGAGGTTAAGATGGCAGTAATACATTCAGCAAATGATCCATATTTAGTAATATAAATAATACGAGACTCCTTATGGCAGTAAAACCCGATTATCGACCTGGAACGAAACCTCCCACCGATACAAAAGAGTATCAAGCGGACACATACATGTAAGAAGTGATGCAGCAGCTACGATCAGCAGTTATATTGATATATTACAGATGGTCACTCAAAACCCGTATTAAATAGAATATGTTTTGACAGAATCAAAAAAAAGACTTGTGTATAAGACAAAACGTTGTTAATTTTGACTCGTGTAAATAGCGGGAATACTCTTTTTATCATAATCTAGTTGAAGAGCAATTTTAAAAAAAAATCCACATGGCTCCTTACACTTGAATGAGATTGAGGGAGAATGAAAAGTCCATTGAATGCAAAGTTTTGACAGTTGAAGGAATAAGGGTAAATAAATGTAAGGTCACACTTCTCAAGAATTAATTTTGTGTGACAGAGTGTGCATATTGAACACAGATCAGAGTTACATGCGGGTGATTCATGCACAAAAAGTGACACTTTAAACAAAACGCGGAACACACTGCAGAAATTACAAGGATGTCAATATATCAAGTAACTTCACGTTTCCATGAACAACTTGCCTTCATAGAGAGACCAATCCTGCGGATTTAATACGAAATTATACCTGACGGTGAGATTAGGAGTTTTGCTATCAAATCGCAATGAGAAAGTTCTGTCTTCGGAGACAAACGAAACACAATATTAACAATTTTGCAGTACACAAGAAGCGCGAGGCTGCACCAAACGCTTGGCGGAGCAAGCATATGGAATGAGAAATTTCATATCCCTGATCTAAGCATGAATTAAAGAGTGGAATGGACAGCAAATAAAAGGGGTTTTTTCGCCGTCGTGGACCTATCACTTCCGCACTGAACAGCAATATCGTACATGCACATGTATGAGCAAGGAAAAATGACAGTGATCTCACAAGGCGAATATTCATATAAATATCACAGCAGCAAGGAATGGTGATTGGCAGCTGTGGTGTTCAGTGCTTTGGGTTTAACTTGTGTGAACACACACACACATATATATATATATATATATATATATATATATATATATATATATATATATATATATATACATATATATATACATATATATATAAATATATATATATGTGCGCGTGTGTGTGTGTGTGTGTGTGTGTGTGTGTGTGTGTGTGTGTGTGTGTGTTTCGCCGATTTGTGTTTGTATGAAGTGTGTCTTCCGCGTGGCAAAAAGTAATATATTAATGTACGCGCTTTACACATATGGGATCTATGTACTTTATAGTTTCGCCCGCAAACCAATTGCAAGTTCACTTTACAAAATAAGCACAGGTAATATTGATCTGTTGTAAGTATTATTTATTTTGAAAATCTCAGTTTAAATCAAACGCTGCTTCGGTCATTTTAAAGACACTCGCTATGTTATATTTAGGGAGACAATTTTCAACAAGCCCCGCATTCTCACACTTACGCCTTGCATTGCCGATATTTCTCCCAATAATGTGTTGTTTTGGTATTATCCTACCGAATCAATACATTTACCATATAATCCTATCCTTGGGTGCTACGCTTCCATTGAGTCTCCAAGAAAATATGCTCATTTCAGTGTTGTTTGCAGATTTTGTTGAACAAAATTTTACATATGAGCCATCAGTGCAGTGTTCGCCTCAATTTTTTCTGGTGACCCACTCGGAGGATTGTGATATTGCTGCTCTTGTGAAATGGAATACTTTTTATTGTGCTTAATAAGGATAATCCTGTTGACACTGGAGGGGGGGGTTCAATCTATGTTAGATACCAATTACCATATACAAGTGTCAAAACAATACTGGAAATCAAATGGAATTCATTTCTATTATATCAACAATATCTTGTTTGAGAACTTCGCGAGAGTTAAAAGCAAATCATATTACTCTCGATCACATTCCTAAGATTCTTTGTTTATTGTTTACAATATGATATCGATTTTAAATTTAGAAGGAAGAATATTATTCCTTGGCATCTGTACGTTTTGATTATGTGTAGCATCAGGCATTTTTCTTCAAATTGAGACAACCGAGTATGCGATATCCTATTATTGATAAATACCATGTTTCAGTTGTTTCTTTTAATGATTTCAGTGAGAACACTGCTTACTTTCTTTTGTCGTTGAGACTATTTGAGCAGCTCGACTGAAAACTTTGAAGTGTCCTCACTCTTTTTACAAAAATAGAATTAAGAGACCCAGCGGGATTCGAATCTGGGCGGCTCTGGGTTACTGTATCGTTTCAACGACCTGTCTTAGCCATTACACCGTTGGGTGCATTGTAGCTGAATGACCATTTCTCTGTGTTGGTAGAACTACTGGGGCATGCAAAGGAGAACCATCACGGACTTGCATTGGGCTTAAGAAATTATAGTTCAATGCAGTTTCAGCGATTGTTGTCTAATCGTTTCCAGCGGGGAATCATTGTCTGAAAATTTAAATCAGTATGCTCTCATTTATCATATTATAAATGATGCAAGCATCTGGTCTTAAAGCAAAGACTTAAGTGTAGACTCTCAAGAAAAGCGTTAACTATGCGGTTTATATATATCTCCTTTAATATACACTGGAATTCAGTCGTGCAGTCTTTCATAATAGTTCTGCTGGCAGAGTGCAGCGAGTTCACCAGAGTAATGTTTAATATAAAGCCGCACAGGTGCATTACAACACACATTATCCTTACTTAAACTAAGTGAATAATGGTGGCAAATTTTGTCTACCAGACCCAAATATTTTCAGTTTCATTTTTCGTTTCATGAGGTGTTTTGCAAATTGACACCTGCATACTTGTCTGACAGCTTCCTCGGGATCCTAGAACTATAACTGATTGAAATATAAGAACCCTCTTCCACCCTTTTCAACCTGCATCACATCAGATTCGGTGCATTGCAATTTCGAAGATTTATTTCTCATGTGAACTGTTCGTCATTGCAACAAGTTTCAATTTCATATTTGACCCTCAACATCTCTGCAACAACCCAAGTCCGAAGTAAAAGATGCCCTACGATATTTCAGTATCTATGTTTATCATTGGGTCGGTTTCACAAGTATACATCACAAACCACAACGCCTTAAATACTTTCAAGTTAACTTCCATCTCTGCAAAATAAATGTTGTCACCAATGCAATGCATATGCATTCTCAGATCGATAACAAGTTATTGGCCACTTGTTTCTAAAATGCGTACATTGTGTAATTCTAATCAGTCTCTTGGAAGGTAGAACCCAGCTGACTACAAAATACTCATGCGGATGTTCTTTAGTGTGTGCATAAGGCCAGTCTTTAAGGTTGCCTTAATAATAATAATAATAATAATAATAATAATAATAATAATAATAATAATAATAATAATAATAACAATAACAATAACAATGATAATAATAATAACAATAATTAGTATTATAAAATGTGGCCTATATGTACAAGTGTTTGCTTGTCTTAATAGATGATATCATCAATGGGAATAGGAGAGATCTGGGTTAGTTATAAATTCATCTTAAGATGTTGCTGCCAATCCTGTTCAGGGTTGACTGCCCATATGTTGTGGTCACTTTCCATGATCCTAATCTTTTGGAATATAATATATATATTTCACGTTCGGAACGAGCGGGACTCGAACCTGCAACCTTTGGCACCAGTCGCCTAAATTTAACTTCTCTATATGTTGCCAAATAAGCTTTCAACTTTTATTTTATCACAGCAGGGTGTAATTGCCGGATGACTATATATGTAATTCAGGTAGATTAGATGATAAATACAAAATTCTTCCTCGTATGCAGGGCGAAACTTTCAGGACTTTTAGGCTCACTGTAATATAATGGGATTTGCTGACCCACTTTTACACCTAGCCTCAAATTACATGGGCTGCAAGGTGTCACAAATATGTACCATGGGAATGAAAGGTTGTGTGTCAAGAAATTAAACCAACCCAGATCACCCCGATTGGAATTGTGTGACATAAAAGTTGGTCGTCTGATACATTATGCTCTTCACTTAAAAATCCGGTATGTTGACTAGAGTCACGAACAATAGCGTAACAAGTCACAGGATCTTCCCTTTTGTTAAAGACAGAGTACATTCGGAACTAAACTGATTGAAGATCATTGCTCTTATTATCGTTGGGTGAGAAGATGTAGGTCTTTGTTAAAATGGGCGTAATGATTAATCTAATTATAGTTATAAAATTGTTCCGTTTGTTGTACCTAAACAACAAAATGTTGCCGTCTGAAAAATATGTACAAATGGCATGTTTTGAGTCGGAAAATACAACCGTTGGTTCTTGTGTCAGAATGAATCACAAACCCACTTTCGCGCATTGCGCGTCTGCCTTTCTTGTTCCTTCTGGCACAAGAACCAACTTGCACTCGTGATGTCAGCTGATCTAAATAAGACATGATGTTTAACCCTCGCTTATCATTTCTGAGAGGTGTGTTCTTGTGTTCAATCTGTTTTTTACTAACTTATAGCTGGCATTATGTGGTGATGTACATCCAACCCAAAGCCTTCTACCTGTAACTTTACGCCTGAATGTAAATAGCCTTATCGCCAAGCCTACATTTGCTAGTAGCCATAATCTGTCAATTCAATATTGAATGATATTGAAAAATATGTCTGAATCAAACTCAGAGCTTTGTATTATGGACTACCGCCCACTTCCATTTAAGCCGCTGATGACAAGGTTTGTTCCACCAAGTCTTGTCAAGAAACACCACGCACCAGTGTCTACTTCTTGAGGCCGTCGAGGGTGTGCACGCGATATCTTCTTGCCCTGAAAATTTCAAATTCTCGAATGCTACATATCCACAGCGAGATTGTCTTTCCAGTCAATTTCTGGGCTTGTTCATTCTGTATTTTAGAAAGTAATGTTCTCCTACTGACCCAGCCGGCTTCTTCTTTATAATAAGCTAATGAAAGTCTAATGTGCATGAAACACTGTAACTTAGTCATATACCTACATGTATCTTTAATACCGCCTCTTTTTAAAAAACCTCATGGTAAGTTCCTCTTGCACAGCCACAGCTAATGGTATCCTTTACCTTCGGATATAAAAGCTCGCGGTAGCTGTTGAACGTACTAAGCCAATTTGACGTTTTTCTGGCCCGGTATTCGCTAACCCTTTGCAGTCTTACGAAATCCTTAAGACATATGGACAAGACATTATTAACTTGTTCCTTCTAAAATCGCACAGACACTCACAGGTGTTAATTGTCATCTTTTCTGATGTTTCATTAATTTTTCTCGACAATAAAAATATTTGAAACAAAAATGTTGAGAGTACCTAACCCGTGCCAAGGAAATCTGCTTTTCAGTCTTATTGTAACCACAAAGGGGTTAAGCCAGCATATTTATTGACACGACCTGCAGAAAAATGATATATATTACATTTCTGGATGATGCAGTGCTAGCATCACATACCTGAATAGAACATTCGACGTATTTAGATCAAATGTCTCAAAACGGCAAAAAGACACAAATACAACAACGGCAGAGGGATCATTAGATCACATGATTCATACCAAACAAATTTGCTAGGAAGACGGTATATCGTTATGTGGAATATATACGGGTGGTTGGCATATTCAAATATATTATCTCGTGCTTCGAGAATATAAACTGAAAGCTAATCGCAACTGTTATACGGTTCAAACTATTATGACCAGAACTGGCAAACAGGTCCATGCAAGTGCAGCAAATCGATCAGTTATGTCAATTGTTGGTGAAGGAGTATCAACATAAACGTTTCTTGTCCTGGTGATTTATTTTCTTTTTATTCTCTTTGCGGTAAAATATCGTTTGGACTTTTTGTAAAACACCGTGATAGAAAGTCTCAATTAAGCACGACGATAACCTTAAAAGGAAACTGACTTTGTATATAGAACAGCAAATATGTTGAAAACTGTGGAAACATGAGGCATAACTTGAATTCAGAGGTTTTGGTCATATGTTTTATTACAATCATCGTCGTCGTCCTTGTCATCATTATTTATTATTATTATTATTATTATTATTATTATTATTATTATTATTATTATTATTATTATTATTATTATTATTATTATTATTATTATTATTGATCTTTATGCACCCGAGGAATTATTATTATTATGCACCCGAGGAATGCTACATTAAAGTTAGAATAGTTTATGTAAATTAGAAGTATTTCAGACTTTAAATATTGAATATTTTATAAGTATAGGGGACTTGCTATTTCTTCCAATTTCAACACATTATTGATCATTATGCATCTTATACATATCTTGAACAGAAGATTGTGGCATTTCATACTTGTGACTCGCAGGCAGATTTGCTGCCGAGCAAACTATCTTATCTATTTCAGATTGCTTTTTGGATTGATTTTTCAGCATTTTTCACCCATGATTAAAAATGGTTACAGAAAGATATTAATGTTGAAGCACATTTAATAATTTGCCATGCTCTTTCACGGGAACCAAGCATTAAAAAAGTTAATTTTGTTTCAGGTCACATGAACAGGTAAAAGAGAGGCGATGTCACCTAATAGATTGCCCCTTCTGACACAGATGTTGTGGCTGGTGTGGCTGAAGAGTGCAGGTCGGTAAATTACGACATGTTACAATGCACACACTTGAATTGTTTTTACCTCTGCGATCAAGTTGAATATTCAGTGAACCCCCGCCCATCAAACCGGCTGGTGGTCAAATGTGGTCTGCGTCAATGTTTTCAACTAATTTCCACAGCAACGAAAGACAATTTGTATGTGATTTATAGATGAAACCGATGAAGATATCATCCCCAGTTCAAGAGCTTTCCTTGGCGTGAGTTGGGTGTTTAGTTTCTGACCCACTCCAAGATTAGTCGCACACAATTGGTTAGGGCAGGAAAGTGTTAATAAAAATGAACGCGCATTGGTCACCCTAAGATGGAACAAACATGTATCTTATCATGCCTCGCTCATTTCTTGACAAACGGGCAGTGTTTGAAGAATTTATGATACACATTCGCGACATAACTTGCAGCACGTGTTTAGAACAAAAAGCCCCCCCCCCTCCCCTACAAGTTCACCTCAGTACAAATTAATAGAAGTTAAAACTACACCAGCCCACTTTGCGCACATACAAATTGCCATTAGAAGATCATCTGTAACTATAATTTATTTGAAGGTTTTCAAACTTTTTTTTCAAATGTCCCGAATTAGCTTGATTTTAAATGCTTCTAAATGTACAAATAGAGGATGGAATGGTGTCTCTATCTATTGTAGTTTTGAAAATGGTCAACATTTAAATGTTCAAGTGTCTCTAATTAGCATTTACAAATACTGGATGTGCCTTTGTCACAAACATGCACATTGCAGGTAAATGGAATCGCTATCTACAACAAAACCGAAAACTTTGAGGACAAAATTTTCAAATATCCCTTTTTTTTTTTTTTTAATGTGACCTTGACTAAATACCCGTTAGATGCACAATGATACAAACATACAGGTAGATAGTTTTATCTGTTTATATTTTAACTTTATGTATTTATGTAAGCATTCAATGGACTTTCACACATCGACCACATTAAAACTGTTGACTTGACATTTGCAGGAACCAGAGGATGCAAAAGTATTACTCAGTTGGAAGCGATGAAAGAAAAATTATATCTAGTGTCACCCAATTATCCCGTTGGATATACCTCGTAAGTTTTACCTCAACACACACACACACACACACACACACACACACAGATATATATATATATATAGATATATATATATATATATATATATATATATATATATATATATATATATATATATATATATATATATATATATATATATATATGTATATGGAAATTGTGTGTGTTGTTGCGTTTTTGTAACAGCCAGGTATGTGACCAAAACTTTTGAGTTTAAGCTCTGACAAAATTTGAAATTATCTTAATTGTTTTGAGGATTTCACCTTCAAATTCCTCATGCGAAGACCTGTCTTTCAAGTACATGTACTAGCATGCTGTGTTTAAATCTGGCGTATCCAGAGAAGATAAGTGTTCCAGGTCAACAGTTTTCCTGGGAGCTCTTTGGATGCAATGCGCCCAAAATACCGCCGAGGAAAGCTGTTGACTTACTTCAGAAATAAACACCTCAAGAGCTGCGTTACAAGCGTCTTCTTTTGTTATTTTATAATCACATTCGTCATAAGATTTACGTAGAACATTTTATTATAACATAGCCTAAACTGTTTTATAAGTGTCCAATGAAACAAAACTGTTGTGAAAAGGTATGCGGGATTTCAAATATAATCCAACTGTTAACAATAAAATCTGACACGGTTTTGACCTTACAATAGAGTTAGATTACTTTGCACGCATTGGAGTTTTGTAATTCGTTCCTTCTTGCATGCTTTCTCTTGCAGAAATGAAGATCACTGCTGGAAGTTAACAGTTAATGAAGATATCATGAAACATGCAAACTTTATCATCCGTGTGGTAGTCGTTGATGCTGATATGGCAGAGGGAAAACCCTGTCCCGGTGCAGGCGACATTGTAAGGGTGTACGACGGTAGGTACATCATGTGTGGTACATCTTTATTGATGACCATCTGAGGCTCAAACGTATGTGACGACATGATTATGCCTCAATTGCATACCTGCACAGTGATATAAAACAGGAGGCAATACGAGCATGATGGACGCAAAATAGACCTATTTGTCGGATGATTAGCATGTAGGGTTGGGGGAGGCTACATGACTACCGGTAGCGATGGTATACTTCTATGGTAATGAGCATAACCTGCAGGTGTGCGGAAGTCGAGAAGTGTACTGTATATGGTGCTATGCGAGTAAGTAAATGGGGTCATATACATGTAGAACAAACAGTGGAGATGCACTAGTATGATTTCCTTTACAAAGTTTTATTATTTTAACACATAGAGACCATTTATCATGATAATTGTATCGGAAAACAATGTCACATGTGCAAAAGCAATTTCAAAATGATGCCACATATCACCCTGCATCTCTACAGCTGTATCAGGCATTGTTAATCTTTGTGCATCTATCTTATCAGTCATACTCGTCATCTGCCCAATATTGCATTCTTAAAATCCCATTAAATGAGACGATGGAATGACGTTACCTCCCGTGTAACATTTTGAAAAGTGATGCATATTTTACTTGGTATTTTTGACGTTGCAGGCGAGTCCGCGGCTTCAAAACTATTGAGGTCATTTTGTGGGCACGAAGAGCCGGGTGATATTACCAGCTCCAGCAACAAAATGGTTGTTCAGTTTCAGAGTGGGAATAATGACAAAAAGAGGCGAGGTTTTAAGCTGGCATATTGGGCACAGGTCAAGCTAACAGGTGGGATATTTGGAATCTTTAGTGAACATATTTGACATATATCCAAAGTTAAATGTTCATTTGGTAATTATATTGAACTGTTCGTGTTTGGGGCATACGAAAATAGAAAATGTTCTCATGCATGTTGGCATTCGCCGTGTGCACTTTTCATCCTATAAACAGTTCGAACACGTCATTTTATTTGATCATCTACATGTTAATTTTAGTTTTTCGCACTGTGGCATATGATATGGGGCATATTCATTGAGAACATGTTTATTTTCATTCTTTCAGTGCCAAATTTGAGACTGAGTCAACAGCTTTCACGTGCCCAAAAAGCGCCGAGGAAAACTGTTGACCTGTACCATATTTTTCTCTGGGACCATAGGCATGCTGGTACTTGAATGAAAGTTTTTTTTATGAGGAATATGAATCTGGAATCATAACAGTAATTCAGCTTCATCATCACGACTAATAAAGTGACTGGCACTCAAAGAACTAACCTTTGGATTTGGGGCATCTTGCAGCTGGTGGGCCGGGTTATACCTCTCAACTTGGGGGCACATCATTTAAACATTCGCTTTCAGAAGCCAAAGAAGTCCCAATTCCAGTCCTGCCTTAGTTGGTTGTCAAAGGGAATACTTTCATTGGGGAGAGGGCTTACACAGGGTCTTCCTGTGTTCTAACCTGGGCGGTCTCGATGCTTACCCCGGTCCCTCTTGCTCGTGGGCGGTATGCTCAGGGCCTGTTAGGCTCCAGACTTCGAGTCACAAACAGTAAATAATACTATATACGTATTACATAATTTATTTATAATTGTCTTTCTCGCTGTGATTGGTACTTTATCATAATACAAAAGTGGTATTTACAAGATATACCATTGTGTGTCTGCTTTTCTCCAATGGCTTTTTTGTTGTTGTTGTTGTTGTTGTTGTTGTTGTTGTTGTTGTTGTTGTTGTTGTTGTTGTTGTTGTTTTATGAGTGGTGATTACAGAGGACGAGGTTAACTTCCGGACCAAAGGCAACGGTCCGGAAAGAGCACCGTCTCAGTTAATGGATCTGTGCGAAACTGTCCGTGTGCAATTGTGAATTTGAAAACTTTTGTTCAATTAAAAGTAGCAATTAGGCACAATGTTTTCGAGAAAATGCGCTAAAATGGGCTGTGGCATGGGGCCGTTAGGCAGACGCACGACCCAATACTTTTTTCCCACACGGGTATTAAAGTACTAGGCACAAAATATGATACCACTCTACTACTTTCATAAATTGCACATGTAGAATTTTATCAAAATAATGTTAAGCACGACCTCATGTTTTCATCTCATGAAGTATATATGATTCGTATTTGCTACTATGAATGTACCATTTCAGAGTCTATGCCTGCCATGACTTGTGAAGAGATCACGGTTCCCTGGACCGGAGGCTCGGTGATCCTTAATCCAGGACTGCAGGTCAGCAACAGCTCGTAAGTAAAACAGTCAAATGCAGCAATGTAAACAATTCCGGACTCTGTTTGATCGATGACGATAGGTCGATTCAAGACCCTTTTTTTTCCTCATTTTTTTTTTTTAATTTTGTGCTCTTAAAATATTTCGAATGCATTTTCTTAAAGGTTTCATCTTATTGTAGACATCTCCCTTTTGCTGCCTTCCTTGCGGTTGAAGCGCCCCTAGGATTCGCAAGATGGTCGTTAACTAGCAGTACATTCTATCGGAACTCGATTTCTATTTGTGGCAGTATGTTGTATATGATATGACCAAGAGTGCTGTGATCAATGATTGGAGGAAATACTTTAAAGGAGGGATGTTTCTGTCATATCGAGCTTTTAATCATTCTTACATTACCTCGCTGATGCAGATAAAATGGAGTTTAAATTGTTTGTGTATATCTATAGCAATACGAGATCAAAGTACTTCGCGTACAATGATCTTCACTCCTTGGCATTGAAATATAGCAACAGTCTACCAAAGAGGTTTCTCGAAAATTATACCATAATTTGATAGTAATGCTGAAAATTGATGGTCAGGTTCCTGAGCTGACGTTTAATCCAAGCATGCATGTTTCCTACTGGAGACCAAAGGAAATGTCAAATTCCTTGATGCAGCTCAGTCACCATTATGGCAAAAACTTCCCAGTGGAATACATTACAAATCCCTTTAATACCATGCTACAGTCGTACATTTCCAATAATTATTGCCAGCACTTGCAATATTGCTCACACCCTACGGCTATATGAACAACTTGTTGCGTTTGGCAAGGACACTAGGGCGAATATGTATTCGAATGTTTTGCTTCCTGTACTTTGTCATAAAACTAGCGCTACATCACCTAATTCATACCCAAAAAAATCATTTAATAATAAGTTTTGCATCTTTATGTGCCGATGTCTTATTACCCATGGTTGAAATCAATATCAAAGGCGAAAAATCCTGGTGTCTAGTGACAGCTTTTGTGATAATATATTTTCAATTTGCGAGCAGTATACGAGAGAACTGCTGGATTGTCCGCACCAAAGACCCAGAGCGGCATTTATTGGTCGAAGTGGAAGGCATGGGCAGCACGCCTCCGTGTACCGGCAGCTTTGTGGAAGTGCGCGATGGTATGTTTTGCCAGTGATATATCTAATTTTAGCAAAAACATTTGCTTTAATTGTCACTACCGTTGTAGAAAAATGCAGTGAAAGATTTTAAAAGGTATTCATGATTAATTACTATTATTGTGCTAAAGGTCATCGGATATTTGAAAAAAAAACACGGCTTTCTAATATGCCCATTGGCGCTTAATTTTCCCAGTTGATGAGACCTTAAAATTCAGACCCAAATATATCATGAGTCATGTGCATAAAATGTATTGGTTTTTATTCTGGGCATGGCTAATTTATGGTGGCACAACTGAAAAGCATTAGCAGGAAATTAATATCACACTTGAAAATATTCTTCAGTGTATGATTTTTGAAGCGCTTAATTTACTCCTTTGACTTAAAGACGAGAATTTCCCTTTTTTCACTGTCTCAGTTCATCACAGAATACAAGAATCTATTTGCAAGCTTCATGTTGGATTTTGAAATATTTCTAGCTTTGCGATGTGATCCTGTTGTGAATACTATACCTTGCAAAGGTTTAAGAGACAGGCAGCCAAGCAATATAATGACCGAGCCTGCCTCAAACTGCTTTACGTCTCATGTTTGACTTTGATGGGTATCACATAAGATACAACAAATAAATCACCATGCAAGCTGATGCGAAAAAAATATCTAATATCGGTCGTTCTAAAAGGCAGTGCATCGTTTAAAACTACCTACATGCACGCACAAAAAATCACTTGGACACAGTTTTGATTTATAGACACTTCAGTGACACTTCCTCCAAGAGAACATGTGGGCGCTGGCCAACTTGTTCTGCTCAAATGACTAGATGTCTCATGTAGAGTAGAATTGTTGGCATTGAGTCTAATGTACAAATTCAGTAGAGCTCAAGCTCCTGACTATTTTTATGATTTGCAACTAGCCAGGAGCTTGCATACATACAATACACGACAGAGTCAATTGTCCTATGTTTTGTTCCTCAAGAAGATAGTCAAACGTTTTATTTTAATGGTGTTAAACTTTGGAACCAACTTTCATACGAAATCAAAAGTTCAGTATCTAAATACACCTTGAAATGCAAGTGTAAACAATTCCTGTCTGATAGAACGGTAAAAAGAAATAATTATATCTGTCTTTGTTTCCCAATAAAAAATATACATATATAATCTAGGAAATCGTTATCAGTTGCCTGTTCACATTCATTAGGGCAACAATTTTATGGTTCTTTTAGTAACTGTGATAAAGTTAGATACCCTGGTATTATGTTACAAATTTTATATATCTATATGATGTGCTTTAGGACGCATCATAATTTTTACTGTGCTTCCAAATGGTGGATAGTAGGACGCCTATGGAAATAAGTCAGCACATTTTTAGCGCTATCCTTTTATATGGGCAGGTGTGTCAATTGTTAACTGATGGGTGTATCTGTATATATTTATTTGTCTATGTGCTCATGTTTATTATGTTTTAGATATAACCCTGGCTTTATAATAAAAAGTTCCATTCAATCAATCAATCGATATAATCCACCGTACTATGTAATTATTTTCTTGCATGGCGGTTGCATGGTCTAATGATAATCTGTCCGACTGCATTCATAATGTTATATTGAATGCGAATGTCTTATCAAGCGGGATTACTGTGTACAAAGTTTCGGGCGAGTTTTATAAAAGTGTGCATCTTGCCTTGCCTGGCCTTGTCTTGTCCGATTGTATCTAATCTTACCCTGTGCCATGTCATTCCTCCCCAGCCTACATACTCCATTTGTATCTCTACTCTTTTTTCACCTTATTTCATTTGATTGTACTTTGTAATTGTTATATTCTAGTCTGTTCCATTCAATTACCTTCCCTTCCCTTCCGTTCCCTTCCCTTCAATTAAGTTTTGTTCCATTCTCTTCTGTTCTATTTTATTCTGATATTTTTGAGTTTGGTTATTGTTTTGCTTTCACCTTAGAGACAAGAAGTTCTTAGTGTTACGAAATTTCTACTGCACATACCTCGACATCAAGTGCTATTTTTTATGCTTTCAAAACGTCGCGAAAGTTAAGCATAAAATTTTAAAAACAGTGTTCCCCAAGAAACCACAAAAATATTCTAACAATTCCAGGAGATACGGTAAAATCAGCATTGTTGTACAGATGGTGTGATAAAGACGCGATGCCGCCAGTGGCCAGTTCGGGCAGCAAGTTGTATGTTCGGCTTCACAGGGAGGCGTGGGACCTGATTGACTTCAAGCTGAATTTGCACAGCAAGCCAAAACAAGAGCGTGGTATGCTTAACTTACATATATTTAGTGGAAAATGACAACAGTGGAAACGTATTTTGCAGACAGTGCCATGCATTAATAGAGCTGGCTAAATTATATCATTGAATCAGAATACTAAATAATGAGTTTTTTTAGGGTTCATTTGTGATTTGTCCATCTATTTAATGACATTACATTCTTCCAAGCACTAGATATATATATATATATTTATTTATTTATTTATTTATTTATTTATATATATATATATATATATATATATATATATATATATTGGTGCGTAGATATCAGTGTGGGTGTATATGTGACACATATTGATTTAGCCCCATAATTGCAACGAAATCATTACCTTCTTCTGTCAAATCATGTGGTTAAGAGATCGACATTACCAAGTGTGATGCCAATAAAGATGACCACGAAATACGAACATAAACTTCATATCTTGTTGAAACCCATGCATGTTGATGCAGCAATAACTTGTCATTGTTTTCCAGGAGAACTTTATGTGCTTTCCGATGTCACTGTACCTGCAAGTGCTAAATACTACATAAATTTAAAAAAAACAAACAAACTGGAATTCTTGTAATTGTACCATCTTTTTCCTCAGTCATGACATAAAAATAGCTTTGCAAAAGAGCCTCACAGCAATTCATGGCATATTTAAAAAAATTGGTATCAATTGCAAAGTTATTGCAACATTTAATATTGCAATATTTTTATATTTGTATAAATGGTTGTTGTGCATAAGATGTATACATAACATGCAACGTTAATCAGATAAAACCAAGCGTTGCGTGTCTCGGGTCAAGTAGTCAATATATATGTATATATATATATACGTATGTAATTGTGAATGAAAATTTCATGTAGCTGTGAAGAATTGCTTTTGCATTAATCCCTTCGCAAATCACATTGAAGAAGGACTCCAATTATTATGACTGCAAATATTATTTGATGATCTTATCACTCATCCTCTAAAAGTTGTCCAGCTGATCACAATGTGCCCTGACCACCTTCCTAGATCAGTTTATTCTGTATTCAGGTATTCAGTATAAAAATGGTCTCTACTGTTGCCTCGGGGGCATTTGTGTACTGTCAAATAAAGCGAAAGTGTAATAGATGAAAATGTTTTGATTGCTACTGATAGCCATTGATTACAGTCATTTCCTCTACAACAGGTACGTGCGCATTATTAAGAGCAAGTGCAGGGGCCGTCTCACTGGTGTCACCGGGGTATCCATTCCATTACTCTGGGTAAGTGTATTTAGTTTTCTATCACCTGACGACACTGCATTGACGGTTGTCGCCCATATAGTCGGTGTCCATTTCATATGGCATTGTTCAACATCAACGTAGCAATAAAATTAAACCGCTAGTGCTCAAAGCTGCCGAATGGAAACATTTTCTGCTAAATTCAAGTCTTTGCCTTTAATTGCTTGTAAATGAAAACACTTAGGATGAAAATTGTAGATGGCACCCATCAGGGTAGACGGCATGGGGTCAATAGTTTTAATGTCCAATCCCAAACAAAAAAAATTCTTGACCGGCCCTTTCTTCAAGTATGACTGGGTTCAGTATTCCTATCATTGCATGTGAAGCTGGTCTTTTTGCAACTTATGGAAACATTGTCCTGGAAATAGAGGTTGAACTAACTCATCTCTTACATGACTGATTCATTCAAATTAAGCGATTCATGAAATTGTTCAAAGTTATGTATTCTTATGGTTGATTTAAAAAAAAAATCAAAATTACAAAGCAGCGCATTGTTGGAGTACAGAGTGAGTATTGCATGCAGCCATATCTATGTAACAGGTTATTCAGTGGCATCAAGTAATCAACTGTACATGCGATCAACAAATGACCAGGAATTTTACATTATATGCTGGTTAAGCCCAAGTGAATGAGATCAAACATTCATTTTTGCTATATTTGGATCAGTGCTTTCAAATGAAATGACGTAATGGTACGAGGCTATCACCAGCGTATTCGAACACGAACAGAGTAATTCATTTTTGGTGTCAGGACTGATGGGATATAACCATCTAGGCCTGCTTTAGTGATCTTCTTTTCTGGGTACACAGATGCAATGGAAGAGTACAATAAGCAAGTGTTCGCTGTTGAACTTGAAATCAAATGTCGATGAATCAAATGCACTGAAATACCACAGATGTTCACAATGCTTCGGTTATTGTGGATCAAGAAATATACCTCACCTAGCCTGATTGTCCGGGCCTGGGTTTGTCACCTTGTCATTCATAGTGTACATACACGACAAGTTGAACAAGTTGAACGTAAAGAGGCATTTCTATTTCCATCAGAGCAAAAGATACAAAATTTAGGGAATTCTAATTTGTACATTTTTGGATGTGGTGATTCAGTGTGTTATCGATAAAACGTGAAAATAAACATTCTTATCAGATTTTTGCCCGTTGAAACCGAACGGGTTACACCGATCAAAGAATATAATGGCCCAGACCATCAAATTTACATTATTGAAATATCGCTGTCTGCGTCACAGCATTTGTCACTTAGACTTTTCCTGGATTAACCACTGAAAATCACCCGGATGTAAAATGCCCCTCGTTCCAACATTATCACTTACTTTTTTCCATAATGGAAATAATTTCATTACGAATTGCTGATGAAACCGAGGAGGATCTCAATTCTGAATTGGGTGCTTATCAATCTATTTTAAGATAATTTACGATGATTTTACAGGAACCTAGATCATTGCTGGACGTTGTCTGTGGACAAGGGCAAAGTGTGTATGGAAATGGTCGACGGGTATATAGAGCATAGCCCCTCTTGCCGCAAAGACTTTCTGGAGATTACCAAAGGTAAGTGACACCGTGCTCTTTCTGATAGTATTTACACAGTCTTCGTGCATATAGTACTTCAGATACGTTTTTCCTATACCGTTTTGGATATTTAAGTTTTCACTTCTTGCATATTGGGACCTTGTGGTTCGATACATTCTGGATACATCAGATACGAAAATTAGTCTCCTGGCATAGACTGGAGATTGTTAGAGCTGAACCTGAACAGGACGAAAAAACTGTGTAGATTCTAGGAATTTGTAATATTTCTTCGTTCCGCTTCATTCAACTTACGGACTCCATGCAAGTAACAAAAAGATCCCGAGTTACTGTGTTACTCAGCAGATTAGCTCTATCCGGCCGTATTTCTGTTTCTAAAAACAGAAGAATACATCTCATAAAAATGCTGCATCTTCATAGAATTGAGTAATAATAAGTCAGTTTGACCTAACACCCTCAGCCAAGAAATAAGTTGATTCGTTGCAAAAATATGAATCAGAAAAAATAGCGCATGTTTATTTGTGCTTAAGGACTTGGCGGGCTACAACATATGTTTCAAAATGGTGTCGTTGGGAGTTACAGATATAACGTACATATAGTTACATACATTTTACACATTGCAGGTGCCGGTAACAAACCACCCGTGTCACAGAAATGGTGTGGCATTCTGGATGGCACCAACCATGTTTGTGCGACAACCAGCTTAACGGTCAAGTTTAAAACCGACACAAGTAACAGTCACAAAGGTTTCAAGTTTGATTACTACAGCATTGACGGTATGCATTCGTTATTTTGGTCTGTTACGTACTTGTGAGTGACCTCTCAAAAAATTCAAAATATGCTTCATTTACTAAGACAAGAATAAATGGGTAAACTGGTTTTTGTTTTTTAGGGGACGAAACGAAAATATGCACAAAGGTAGCTGTGGAAAGGGACGAAAGATCTCTACCAGGACCCAATTTCCAATCAGAAGGATTGTAAGTAAATTAATACTTTGGCAAATATATATCTGTGGATAAGATGTTACATTTTATGTTGAACTTGTCGAGGCAATCGTGGTATGGTAATCTTGGTATTTTTATCAATGATACTACAAAATATAACATTTTGTTTTGAACTTCTGACTTTTATAACATATTGGTAAATTGGAATGCTATGGAAGTCTCTCGACACACCATCCACCAAATTTCAGGCTATATGCGTGGTGCCAAAAATCAGGAAAACGAGAGTAGAAAAAGGAAATGAAGAAAAATTACAACTAAACGTTAAAGGGACAATTATAGAATTACAGAAGAATGTCAGTTTGTGTGGTGTAACTGTTGACAACATCGTGAGTCTTGACACTCCTGTTGCAAACTTGTGCAGAAAAGCTGCAAGCAACTAAATGCCTTGTGCTGGATGAGCAAACTTTTAGATAGGAATATGAAACTCACTATCTACAGAACACATATTCAATCAAATTTCAATTACTACCCTGTGGTATGGCATTTTTGTGGTGCAACTAGCCCTTCAAAAATTGAAAGAATCCCAAAACAGGCCCAGAAATTTGTACTGGATAATATCACTCATTGATATGTAGCAATGCTAAAGGAAACCAAATTAACTCACTGAAGAAAGAAAAATTAACGTTCCTAGCATCGCTTGTTCACAAATCCCCAAACCAGCTACGCCCAAAATATTTCCATGATTTCTTTTAGCCAAGAGGCAGCCACGGTCGCATCTTACCAAAACAAACAAAAACAAGTAAATATCCCCAAAGTAAAAACAACAAAGTACGAGTTTAACAGCTTGATATATTTTGGAGCGAAAGTTTGGAATGAAGTACCCGATTGTATTCGAAAAGCAATGACTTACAGGGATTTTACAACTTTGATCAGAAAATTAAATGGGACGGGGATAAATGGAACTGTCGGTTTTGTATAGGATAGAGTAAATACTGAGCTGTATGTCATTGAATAAAATGTTTAATTTCGATTTTCCTCTGCCTTTGGGCAAGTTTTATATATTTTATACTTGCTCGGCAAAGAGCCTTGATGCTAATGTTATATGTTGTACATGTGCTTCCGACTTCAAATGAAGATTATCTTATCCTATCTCCATCTTAGTCAGAAGACAGGGTCATGTTTAATTGTCACAGATCAAGAGATTTGCGATTGTGAGAACGGTTTGAATTCCAGTGACTTTTTTTAGATTTCCGATTACTTTGACTTGTTCAGGTTGGAAAGGCTTAGCCCTCAGATCAAGTGTCTTAAGTCGGCTCTGAAGCACGCACTTATTAAAAAAAATTATTACAGAAAGCTTGACGAGTGCTGGATTCTGGAGACCAAATCCAGGGCTGAGACAGTCCAGGCCGAATTGGTAGACTTTCACTTGCCAGGGTCCAGTTGTCAAGCAAAGTTAATTATCCGAGATGGTAAGTACCGGCCATAAAAAACGCATTTACTACAAGCTGATGCAAACATTGTAACAAGTTATCTTTGATCGCAACGCGATCGGGAAGAGGCAGCACCCCGGCCCCAATCCTGTGCTTGGTTTACAGTGTTCCTGATATTGAACTGGGACAGTGACCCCTACATCGAGTACACCCAATAATGTCCGAATAAAGTAAAGTAAAGCAAAGTGGTTTCATCGGGTGTTTCTATGTGAAGTCAAAACAAAAATGCAAAAATACACGAAAACAAAAACAAAGAAACGCACAAATGACTGAAAAGTAGCAGTTGCGAACGGCCATGTAACTTTGAAAATTTTTTGGAACAAATGTAGGTTGTAAAAGTGGGGTCTTGGTGCAGGCTATCCATTCTCCACGCAAATTGGATGAAACTGTCCCGAGTTGTGGCCAAAAATTTGAGGGCGTTACAAATGGGTGCATGGCGTCTTTCAAAGAGTAAGCCAACAACTTTGTGCAGGCTTATTGTGATTAGCTAAGCCGTTGCTTGTTTAAACGTATTTTATTTCACGCGAAATGGGTTGAAGCACAGCCGCGTTTGAAAATAAATGGTTGCCAGAGGGGAGAAAGTAAGTCGATATAACTTACCAAAATACAAGATGCATGGCTTCGGTATGGCTTCACCATTGTGGCAGAATCTCACCTCAAAGAGCTAAGTGATCTCAAAGATTTCACGTATATATGCAATCGCTGCAAAACGCAGGTGGAAGAAGAAGATGAAAGAACTGAGAGGCAAACATGCCATGTAAGGATCGAAACTCGCATGACGCGATGTGATGTGTTACAATGCGTAGATGAGAATGAAACAATGGTAACCATTTGTGAAAGAGAAACTCGCTGCCTTTGCGTCTGCGTTTGCAAATTCCATCATATCCGATGCAGCGATCATGCGTGGTCTCGAGCCCTCAGATTTAAAGCACCGGCGAAAGAACACACATATAAAGATAATTAATTCTGTGATTCTTCTAATTAGTGTCAACAAAGCCAAAGCATGGCGTGTCAGTGGTTTTGTGCCAAGAAATACACAATGCATAGCTGGTCTATGATTAGCTTCATAGTGGTGGCTTCAACAATTCATAGCATAGGTATACAAGACATGTAGGCATTCATTTAATCGTATTGGTGCAATTATGAGATATTCCTATAGTTGCTTCGAACATTCACATGCCAGCCTCATGGCCTACAATGTGCAATGTGATATGTGGCCAGCCTCGGAGGAAAGTTGGAGTCACTTTGACACCCCACATCCCAAGTATTGATGCCTGTTTTATGCAGATTTAACAAGTATTTAAGCTTCTGTGGCACATTCCAACACCTGTTTTTAACACTTTTGTTGTTGTTTTTTAAAATTTACGCCAGTATTAAAATGTGATCATTGTTGTGGAAAGTTTTATATTGATTTGCCTGACGCTCTCGACTCAAAGGAAAAAATGCAGTTTTTCGAGATAAAATTCTGGTCCGCCCCAAAACGGACTACATGTGTCAATATTAGCCATTTGGTCTGTAAGCATGGATCACTCCCGGTGATTTGCGAGTCCCAGTTACACTGAAAGACATTATTATTCCATGAACCAAGCTCCGATGTGACCATGCACAATCAGTAAATACCGTAATATGCAAGGCATGAGGAAAAAGGTTAACATAATAATCCTGGCCTCTGAAAGACCTTCAACACCCACCGCAGTCAGGATGAAGATCTATTTTACAGCGGGATTGACCCTTTCCAGCTCTTACTTCCCAAAAGTGCCTGTATATCAAAATGCTCTCTGCTTCAATGTATATTGTACATTTCTGGTTGAAGAAGAAAAAAACCTATACGTAGATCTATGAATGATTAAACGAGAATTGAAGACGAGACCTGTCAAGACAGGATGACCTAGGTCTGTGCATTACATACAAGCGTCCAACCAGTTCAAGAAGAAGCTGTTACTGCAGGTTTATTATCGCCACGAAACGGTTAAAGGCGTGTTTTCA
The DNA here is from genome assembly GCA_964020975.1 of Hermodice carunculata. Taxonomy (NCBI): domain Eukaryota; kingdom Metazoa; phylum Annelida; class Polychaeta; order Eunicida; family Amphinomidae; genus Hermodice; species Hermodice carunculata. Next base: position 26,747,469 of record OZ026612.1, read on the forward strand.
ACACAAAGCGAAATAATGTACACAGCCAGTGTAAACCGAGATGGACACACCCTATACTTAGTATTCTTACCCAGTGACGCACGTGAAAATAGTTTTGACATTTCGTGATATTTGTTGATACCTTCGTTGCTCTTTCCTTGTTAACCCTTTTAAACAAATTAGCCCAGAAAAATATTTGGTGGTCGCTTCAGTTCTTTTTATTTGAAAAAAAAAACACATAATCGCAATTTCACTGATAGAACCAAAGGTATAAGTCGTCATTTCTCTCACATGCATTTGGTCATTGGACGCGTCGCATAGTTTTGTCTGGTTTGAAAACGCGAACCAAATAAGCAACGAACTGTTATTTGTCTTTATTAATGAGCAATACCAGCATCTTAGTTGACCACGTGGAGTGCGATTTGTACACCATTTATGTCATAGGTGACAAAAACAACTTTCACTTGGCATAAAAAGTAGTGCATATGCAGAATTGCAGGCGAGAGCTTGGCTTTCTGAGTGTTGCTAATCGTTTTGTCATGAATAGGATGTATGGTCGTAATTATATCTGTCTGCCAACACATACATATTGTTTTTGTAGGGATTCTTTATTTCTTTCTTTCTTTCTTTCCTTCTTTCTTTCTTTCTTTCTTTCTTTACAGGCAAATTTGTCCGACATTTCATTTGAAAAGTATTACAAGTAGAAACTCAAAACTTGGCACAATTATACTTCTATAAATGAAGTCTGGCCCTTTTAGAATGAGAGGTCATGCTTTTCAAATTTATGCAAATGAGGGCTAATTAAAGTTTCAAATCTTCAATATCTTATATACCATAGTAGATGTGGTTCCGAGTGTATAGGAGTTCGATCATAGCAAGGTAAAGGTCATCTTAAATGTCAACGTCATGTCAAGGTCAAAGGTCACTTTTAGGCCAAAATGTCTTTTTTGAGGTCCAGGTTCACTTCAGGTAGAGGTCATATCAAGGTCAAAGGTCATTTCAAGGTCAAAAGCCACTTTGGATGGTGGCTTTCTTCTAGCCATAACTTGCTCAATTTGTATCCAATTTTGATCATGTTGGGCTCAAATTGTAGCTATTGTAGCACTGCACATTTTTTAAACATAATGTGACCAAACGTCAAGGTCATTTGGACCTTTGAAAGTTTCACCCAGTCGCAACGTGGCCAATTTCCATCCAATTCTAATCATGTTGGACTTAAATTATTGGTATTGCAACACTACACATTTTTATAAGAACATGTAACCTCAAAAGGGCAAAGATCAAGGTCATCTGGCCCTTTGAAAGTTTCATCTTGGCATAACTTGGTCAATTTTCATCTGATTTGGTTCATGTTGGGCTTAAATTGTGGGTATTGTAACACTGAGCAATTTACATGTGACCTGTAAAGGTCAAAGGTGAAGGTCATTTGGACTTTGAAATTTGCATGCAGCCATAAGCTTAATGTAATGTAAAGTACCAAAGGATAATAGTTGTAGCATTTAATATTTACGACTTTGGAAGGCACACAGACAGTGTCATCTAGCCATAACTCGGTCAATTTTGATTCAATTTTGCTCATGTTGGGCTCAAATTGTAGCTATTGTAACACTGCACATTTTTGTAATATACATGTGACCTCTAACAGTGGAAGATATCGGTCACTTGGACATTTGAAATTTACATCAAGCCATAACTTAATCAATTTTTATCCAATTTTGATCATGTTGGGCTCAAATTGTAGCTATTGTAACACTGCACGTTTTTGTTATTACATATGACCTGTAAAGGTCAAAGGTCAAGGTCATTTGGACCTTTGAAAGTTTCATCCTGCCATAACTTGGCCCATTTCCATCCAATTCTAATCATGATAGACTCAAATTGTAGGTATTGCAACATTGCACATTTTTGTAAGAACATGTAATCTCTGAAGGGCAAAGATCAAGGTCATCTGGCCCTTTGAAAGTCTCATCTTGCCATAACTTGGTCAATTTTCGTCTGATTTGGTTCATGTTGGGCTTAAATTGTGGGTATTGTAACACTGTATTTTTTTGCAATTTACCTGCGACCTGTAAAGGTCGAATGTCAAGGTCATATGGACTTTGAAATTTTCATCCCTCCATAAGCTTAACGGCATGTGAAGTACCAAAGGGCAAAAGTTGTAGCCCGTAATATTTTCAAATTTTGAAGGCACACAGGCAGATTTGCTTTGAAGCAAATCTTCTTTTCTAGTTTCATATGAAACTGGTCCACGAAAGTTATAAAACTAGAAAAGAAGATTCGCTTCTTAGCACATAACCCTTGGCATAATTAACTGATCGTGGAGTCAGTCACGCCTGTAAGCTGCCATCATGACAAATTTACCATTCAACCTGATGTGTGAAATATGCAGTCCTTCACACATGACACTTTACTCACTTTTTTAATGTAGTTTACCTTCTGTTGTTCCAGCCTTCCTCAATCAAAAACCACATGTAATTCAACCCAGTCATGCAATACAATCTTCAAAGCCTTTGGTACTTTCCATTAAGATGAAACTTTCGAAAGTCCAAATGACCTTTACCTTTTACCTTTCATATGCAAACTACAAACATGTGCAGTATTGCAATACCTAAAATTTAGGCCGACATGACTGAAATTGGATAAAAATTGACCAAGTTATAGCTGGATGAAAATTCCAAAGGCCCAAATGACCTTAACCTTTGACCTTTGCAGGTAGCATTTGAATTACAAAAAAAAATGTGCAGTGTTACAACCCTATGATCTGAAGTTGGATTGGCACATATACCTATTATAGTTTTTAAGATATTAAAGATTTCGTTTTTCGAATGGCCCTCAATTGCATAATTTCCAAAACCGTGAAACCTTTTTACGAAAACGCAAGACTTCTTGTATGCAGGTATCAGCATGCCTAGTTTGGAGTTTCTATATACGATAGTTTTCAAATGAAATGTGGGACAAATTTGCCAGTATTGAAAGAAAGAAAGAAAGAAAGAAAGAAAGAAAGGAGAGAAAGAAAGAAAGAAAGAAAGAAAGAAAGAAAGAAAGAAAGAAAGAAAGAAAGAAAGAAAGAAAGAGAGAGAGAGAAAGAAAGAAAGAAAAATAGTATGTCTGTGTTAGCACAGAGACATAACTATGAAACTAGGTGACTAAATGGTACGTCACACCAGACTACGGAAGCAAACGACCGTATCATCCGAGCCTGAAAGGGGGATGTATGCATCGGCGAATTAAAAGCTAACTTGATGTTCCAGATTGATCTACTGCATGACTAGCCAGTTTTACTTTTAAGCCGTATTTTTTAACTATTTTGATTTTTTTATTATAATTAAACACAAAGAATGTAAAACATAAACTAGCAAAGATGATTTGCTGCATAGCAAATCTGCGTGTGTCCCTTCAAAGCTTATTGCTTTGACAGTGTACAATTGGTATTTCAGTACTAAAGTGTATCATCAGTACGACAATGTGCTATGGGTACTTCAAGTACAACATGTGAGATCTGTATGACAATCGTACGACAGTGTACAATAGGCTCTTCAGTACTAAATGTATGATTGGTACGACAGTGTACAATGGATACTTCAGTACTACAGTGTATGATTGGTATGACAATGTTATGACAGTGTACAATGGGTACTTCAGTAATGCAGTGTATAACAGATAGAACCGGTTAGCATAATCAGCTGGTTTTCAGGAACGATGTTGGAAAGCCACACTTGACACAAAGGAGCCTCACTGTAACAAGCCCAAAGTCTTACGTCAATGCACTCTATGTCCTATACAGCCCAGCCAAGCTTGTGTGCAAGCCCCTCTGGTGTACGTGAGGCAGGCACAACCTGACAGTGTGCATACAGACGTTATTCAACTTATGCACATACTAATTGGCAACATCTAAAAATAGAGCTTTGCCACAACTGAGGTACCTAGTGGGGGGGGGGGCGGGGAGATGGAGGGGTGGCCCCACCTGACTTTTTGCCAAAAGTTGTGTACATATAAATGAAGCTCCTTCTTGGATTTCACTTCTTACTATTCCTCCAAATTAAAGACAACATCTTACTCAAAGTCACGGTTTCTTCCACCATACCCTTACCCTACACCCTGGTTCCAGTTTCGCCAACATGCCCGGTCTGTCTTGCTTGGCAACTGGCTTTGCCCCAATCAAGACTAGGAAATCCTTGTTTCAACCCCAATTCAGATCCAATGCATGAATGCATACACCCAGAAACTGAATTTGCTTCATTTCACTTCATATCACCGGATCAATCAGCTACACAGTCATTGGAGATATAAATGGAAGTTAATGGTAGATCGAACTATTATATTTTCGATAAGAGAAACAACCTTCAGAGTCTATCGATTTTTTACTTTCTCTCACCAGGTGTCACTACCTGTCAGAGACCTAAACAAATCTGTGTGCATACTAATGAAGATATTCAAAATTTGAAATTTCAAATGCCCTTAATTTGCATAATTTAAATTTGTGCAGCATTCATCACTAATTCATCAGTTGCGTACTAGTCTATAACATCGGAGTAGAAGTTGGAATGACATCTCTGTCTATTATAGTTTTGAAGAAATTCAAGATTGAAACTGTTGATTAGCATAATTTAACCTGCTACTACTTTTCTTTAAATTTCATTACATGGGTTATGGTGAATAACCCTCTAGTAGAAGTTGAAGTGACATATGTATGTGTATTAGTTTTGAATTAATCCCCGGACAAGTCATTCTGCTAACTGGCAGCACCATGCTTGCATTTCCAATACAAACACCCCGAGCTGATGTATTACGGAATAAAGCGAATATGATGTTCCTTTGTTAATAGGCCTACTTAAAAACGTAGCCCATATGACATAAATATGATGAAACTACACCTAATACTCATGATTAGGCCTAACAAAATTGAATGATAAAATAATAAACCATCCCACACTTACCTACGGCGCCTGGTCTTACAACAGACCCGACGGGGCCTACCTGACGGACTGATCAGATCAAACAGATCAAACCAGCTTTTCAACTTCAAGTAAAACGCAAATGTAACGACGTGATGTAAAAGAGTCACGCTATTAATTGCGTCACACCTGGAAACTGGTCAGATCTTCGTTGTTCCGTTTCAGCAATAAAAAATAGGCCTATTTATTATAAACTCGCTGTATTTCACTACTTATAGGTAGTTCTGCATTAATAACAAATCAATTACATAACATTTAGTGTAAATGTTTTGAAAATTCTAGGTTTAAAGAGCCAAATGAATTAACAAACGGGTCATTAGCGGGAAACCTTGAACTGAAATTTCCGTCATGAGGCATTAACTAACTCTCAATCTCGAATCGTCTAAGATGCATTACGGGTTAGGGGTGGGGTTGGCTTGGGCGGTGGGGGTACTGTCCCTTTTTTGGAGCAACTATTCATGTACCTTTTTCTTTCATATTTTAACTAAAACCTTACTAATTATATCTGAAATCTAAACAAAAGAGCAGTTCTATGCAGATATCTAGATTGCTAAGTAAAGCTTGGAAATAATAATAATAATAATAATAACAATAACAATAACAATAACAATAATAATAATAATAATAATAATAATAATAATAATAATAATAATAATAATAATAATAATAATAATAATGATAATAAAATACACATGTCTGATACCCTCTGCGGCTGGGACCCAGCTCGAGGCATTCTCCCAACCCATCGATAGTTTCTACTCCACACAGAGGAAACCAGGCATGAAGATATTAGACCATAAAATTTATTATTTTAAAAACCTTAATGTAAGTCTTGTAGGCCTATCTGGCGCATAAGAAACAGATAGGATAAATGTAACTATTTAGTATGTAAGAAACTTTTGACATTTAAATTATTTATGATGTAATAGAGAGCCAGATTGTATCAAAATTGGAGAAGCCATATTTCAAAACTAATTCTGGATGTCTGCAACAAAAAGTGTTAAAATATTTTTTCAAAAGCTTTGTTTCATAACCTCTTGATATGAGTTTATTGTAAGTGAATTTGACTCTAAATGCAAAATCTATAAATTTATCCGAAACACGATTGAAACGTAATATTTGAGATAAAAAAAGTATTATAACCCAATTTCACCGAGATATTACTATCTGGAAAAGGATAATTAACAACTTCAAAATTGAAATCATCTATTTTGTGATAAATTTTAGTCTCGGAACTATTAACAATTATCTTAATATCTAAATCTAGAAATACATCATGATAAGGATCGACATCATTGCTCTTTAAAGGAATTTCTTTGGGGTAAATTTTATTCGCAATTTCGAAGAAATTTTCAACGTTTGGGCAAGCAATATCATCAATATATCTTGAAATGAAGGATAATTTTCTAGCCAGGTGAAAATCTGTTTTCATTAGATTTTGCATGAATTCAAATTCAAGCCATGTTAAATCCAGATCAGCAAGTGAAGGAAAGCAATTATTACCCATCGGGATTCCATTGATTTGTTGAAATATGTGACATCCAAATGTAACAAATGTATTGTTTAAAAGAAAATAAATTGCATCTATAAGTTGTCCTATAGTGTAAGATTTCCAATTATTTTCCTTCTTAATTTGTTCTGACCAAAATGATGTTTTATTAAAAACATTGATATTTATATATTTGTGAGCCGAATGTTTGAACATTTTGATAATTATTTTTTCCAATATTAATTTAACTTTTTGAAGAGGTAAATTAGTATAAAGTGTTGAAAAATCAAAAGTATGTATACTCTTAGCTTTCAAATTTTTAATTTTTGAAACGAATTCCATAGAATTATTAATACTCCAGAAACAATTGATACCTGTGTACCTTTGAATTGCAGAACAGTATTTATGAAAGTGTTTTCTGATAGTAATTAAACAAAGAGTTACTTCCACTGATAATTGTTTAGTGCTACAATTAGATACATCTGCTATAAATCGAGATTTATAAGGATTATTATGCAGCTTAGGAATCCAGAATATAAAAGGAAGTGAATGATCTTTACCAGATGTTTTGATATTGCAATTTTGTAACATGAAATTTTCGTGAAAATTTGATATGTCATCTTTATGTTGGTGCACTGGTAAGTAAACAGCATTACCTTTTACACCTAAATTGTTGCTTATACCTAGTTCTTTCTTTAAAACGTCAATGTATTATTTTTTACAAATAATTCCAAAGTTGCTTTATCTAGAGGACAAATGACAAATCTTTCATGAAAATCTTTCAAATAAATAGAGACCTCTGTCTTTTGAAAAATGCTTGATGCAAATTTCTTATTTTTTGCTTTGAGGGCGAATAATTTATCTTTCATAACTTTTTTTACATTTATTGACCAACCTTTAAATTCTGAAATATTTTTCTTTTCCATTTTTGCCCATTTGACTGAGAAAATGTCTATGGATTCGCATGGAGATTTATAAACGTTTTGAAATTTAAGGAGTGACTTTCTCTGAATTTAGTATCCCTTTTCATTAAATTCCTTAGTTTTATGTTCTCAATTATTTTGAGATCTCCTGTAAAAACCTGTTTGTGAAATGAATCTACAAATTTACAGTACTTGACATTTGTTAAACAGTCACACGTATTATTCACAAAAATCTCAATATGTCTGAAATATTTAAGAGTGTATTTTTATAGTTTAAAATTGATTGCCTAATATTCTTTCTGTATTTAAAGGAAATAATTGGAGGTTTATTGTATTTACAATTAGTTGGGATCATCTTTTTTACAAATGGAAATTTGAAAATTGATTGAATATTAAGCTGGTCTATAATCTTATGTATGAAAGTTATACTACAGAACAATCGGTCAGAGTTTCTTATCTTTGTACTTCTAAAGGTGTATTAAGGCCTACTTCCTCATTACAGCCAATATGTTCATTTAATTTAAATATATCTTTACTTGCCAGTCCTGTGAGAGCAATATATAACAGATTTCTTCCTTTATTGTAAAGTATTAGTACTTTATCAATTACTTCAGAAATATTTAATGTATGATAGTGTCAGAGAAAAGTGTCAAATTTACTGGTAAAACAGAAACAAGGAGGGAAAGAAAGAAAGAAAGAAAGAAAGAAAGAAAGAAAGAAAGAAAGAAAGAAAGAAAGAAAGAAAGAAAGAAAGAAAGAAAGAAAGATTTGATACACACACTTTAATGAACTGAAGCAAAATAGAGACACACTCTTTTAGCTTAATGTCTGGCGTATGATTATGCAGACTGGTTGCCAGTATAGAGGTTATTCACAATGGCAGCGTGTGGAAGCGCTGACAAAATACACGAAAACAAGCCTCCAGTACCCAGCACTGATACTGAAAGACAACCAGATCTACATATTCAGGGACATAGTAGGGATGTTGATATTTGCTAGACCATTGAACGTGGAGCTGACAAACATGGATGTCAGATAGCTGACTCGTTTTGGTGGGGGGATGGAGGGAGAAAGGCTGGATTGCCTGAGGGGATTACACACTGGCACCAAAGTGTCAGTAGTATACTGTCAATATGCATATTGATTTTAAATACCAGAAAAGGGTGTCGAGTGTGACATTGCGCACTAGTAAACAAGGATCGATAGTGCTGTCAGCGTGTATATTTGGCAGATGCGCTGACATGCCCAGAAGAAAAGTAGTACGTGTCACACCAGGTAATTCGGTCCACGAAAGGTAGTATTTTGTACAGGTAGTCTTACAGAATGAAGAATTCATCACACCGAGGTTACTTCAGGTTGAATAGGGGAAAGTCGTAGAAAAACATATTCTAACGATAAAATGCATGTGGTTAACATTTTAATGAAAAGAAACAACTCAATATGGCTCAAATTTTGTTTGTGCGTATTTGTCTTAACCATGCCAAACTTGCAGTTTCTATTTGGAGTTTCCAAATGGAGTGTCGGACAAAATTGCCACTGAAGAAGGGAGGAAAGAAAGAAGAGAGACAGACAGAATTCATAGAAAAATAATATGTCTGTGTTGGCACACAGACATCATAAAGGTTCGCTCAATAAGTAATTAGTTTGGTGACAAGGACGAAGAAATGACAAATGTCCATACAACTGTAAAAATGACTTTTTGTGCATAAGAGGTTTGGACCCATGTTGCTAAACCAAGTTTTAGAGATTTTGTATAAAGTTAAACTTTCTCAAAAGGGTCTTTCAACCTGTGAAAGACCCAAAATATGTGAAAGTCAGTTTCAGCTTTTCAATATTACGGAACCAGTGCAACTGAAAATGCAAAGTGTTTTAGCCACATTGGTACACATGAAACTTGAGCAACGACTTTGGAGTTTATTTACTCTTGTAAGCGGTCATTTCGACATTAGTTCAAACAGATTTTCTTCATATTAATTTTTATTTATAGATTGGTCCACAAAGTAGAAGCACCACGTTTGGAATCTTTAGCCCGCTGCCTTAAAAATTCCTTTTTTACGTGGCGAACTGGTAAAGTTAAACTGAAAGTGTCTTTGTTTTTTCTTTGTTCACCTTTTTGTACATTGTCTCTAAATACACCTGCGAAACTGCTAAACTCCATATTTTCTGAGGAGGAGAAAATGAAAAGAACTCTGCACGCGGAACGTTTATCCAATAATTTTGACACTAAAAGAAAGACGCACGTGTCTTGTTAAAAAAACGTAGGTTTTTTCCCCGTCATTGATAACCTCAGAGGAACCGCTATGAAACAAAGTAGATTTGCAAACATTTTATTCAAAAAGTTCCACATTCCGTTCGAAATTAACATATCTTAACTGGAAAGGATAAAAACATGTTTTACAGCAAATACGTGTTGCAAGTGTCCATCCGTTAGTCTTTCATTTGACACCCAAAATCGGTGATTTACAAATGTGTAGAAGCTAATTTCAATTAAAGTTCAGCCTTTAACACACTTTACAAAAAGATATTTAAGTACTTGTATCTCCCCAAATAAGGCATGCAAAACAAGATATTGACATTGATTTCAACCTGCGACTTAACGCATGTAATCATAATCATGAAATATTTTATTCTTATTTAATCATATCATTGATATTTTGATACATGAAAAGCATTCAATGATATGTTTAAATGCATTTGATCATATTTTTAAAGCTATTTTTTAATATCATGGAACTGCTGAATCACGGCTGCTGGAAACAAAAACTGATGCTTTCCCCACCCAACCACCTATCCTGCCCCAAGAAATGGTAAGGTAAAACTAGGAACGATGCATAAGTTGGCAAAACTTCACAGAACGCACCGACACGTACACTTTGCAATTGTATACTTCACTGCTGTTCCAAACTAAGGAAAATAATGCAGGAACCACTTTAGAGCCCCATCAATAGCAACGTTCAGTCGCTAACTGTGCAACTTTTACCATGACGGATGCAGGGAGCACTGATTGTGTCGTGGTCGAATAAATGCCAAATTAGAATCTGTTCAAATATATGTTAAGTTTATTTGAAGACATGAGTAAATCGGTTTGGATATATAATTATATGATGATATATTCCGTGGTATGACTTAACATATAATCAATTTTTAAATATATTTAAAGATATGACTGTTTGTATTTTGATTAAATGCAGTAAATACAATTGAAGATATGTTTTTTGCTGGTGCGCTGCTTTATTGAACAAATTGAATGATAAGATTAAATAAATTATTCAAAATAGGGTTAAAAATCCGATGATATGGCTAACTATTTAGTGATGTATTTCGATGTTTCAGATCATACAATCTTTAATTGGAATTTCTGTCCACTGATTTAAGCAAGAAACGACGTTTGTACAAAATTAGTAAAACCATTGACTCATTGCTGCGGATTAGCCGTTCATATAAAAAGAAACTTTCGTGTTTTTTTTATTAACATATAATTGTGCTGAGCTCGCTTTTTTTCCTTTCTTTTATTTTTATTATTATTATTGTTATTATTATTATTATTATTATTATTATTATTATTATTATTATTATTATTATTATTGTTGTTGTTGTTGTTGTTGTTGTTGTTGTTGTTGTTGTTGTTGTTGTTATTATTATTATTATTATTATTATTATTATTATTATTATTATTATTACTTCTATTGCAGGCGGTACGATGGAGGCGCGGCCTTTACATAGTGGGTGCGAGGCAGCGCCACAGCATTACCGTTCCAGCACAGAGAAATTATACGTCAGTTTGGTCTCTCATAATGTTGTCACCGGCTTTCGCTTCAAACTCATTTACTTCTCCCTACAGATAGGTACGTTATACTAAAAGTGACCATATATGTTCTTGTTTTATAATCAATAATTTCTGAAAGATGAAAATTTCAAAATTTCTGAACTTTTTGTATCTTTTCAATCCGGTTGGTTATCTGTCATAATTACAGATCACAAATTGAAAGTGACCGTTAATTTATTTGTGTCAAAACCGATGCTTTTTGAAAGCTGCAATTTTGAATGACGTCTGAGCTTTTTGTGTCTGTAGACCCAGTTAGTTCTTTGTCACAGTTACAAATTATCTCAATTCTTTCATTTAAACACTACGTAACATGTTAATGTTTTCTTTTCAAAACTAAAATTTGTTAACGTTGGCATCAGTCTTGCTAAATTAACGACACCGAGAAATAAATTAAAGCATATGCTACGTGCTGTTTAAAAAGTTATTTGATGTTCGTAGTGCGTCAAATACTGTATGAACTGGCACTTATTGTAGATAAGATTTCACCAAACAGTTTGAGCCTGAAGGCAAAACCATTTGATCCAAACCGATGGCAGTATTTTTCCCAACCGGGGTACCCAGAAAGATTCCCAATGTAAGTATTCTAGACATTATCTTCCAACGTAATCTAATTTCCTCGCTAGAAAAAAATCAATAACAGACAGAAGGCAGAAATATGCCATTCAGTCAATTAAAATAAATTAATTTAAAAAAATTAATTGTGCACAGATGTGGAGAGAAAAGTATTTGTATTTCACGCCTTCAGTCAGCTGCATACAAGATGCATGGTCCGTCCGTCTATCCCCAATTCACACTTTCATTATTTCTCCAAAACCGTCAGCTAGATTCACTTTAGACGTGGTGGGAATATACCTTGGGTGGGTCTTTACTACGTTTGCCCAAATGCTGATGGTCCGGTGCCTTTGGGTTTTTCCTATTGATTTTTTTTTTGGGGGGGGGGGGGCAAAATGGTAAAAGATCTCCAAGCTGCCATGCCAATTGCTTCAAATTGCATACTAGAAACTCGTCTCAGGACTGAGGACCTCTAAACATTAATTTGTACACCAAGTAGAAGTACGATTGATCGTTTTCTACTTTTAAACGGACTTTTGTGCATTAAAGATATTTTAGATCTCTGTAAACTGTCATTTTGATTCGCCTGAAACACGGTGGAAATGTAGCTTGTGACATAGTCAAACTTTTTCACTGGATGATGATATTCTGCCTCTCTGAATTTAACAATTGTGTTTTCAATTTGGTTGCTTATCGATTAATACACATGTTCCCGTTGATTACGAACCAATGGGAATTGCAATGGTAAGTCACATTTTGACGTCTGGTACACAACCGTCAGCCAGATTCATTTCAGACTTGCTGGGGATGTACCTTGGGTGGGTCTTTACCAGTTTGTTCAAATGGTCACACACCAATGATTTTCGGAGTTTTGATGATTTTTTGTTCATTTTTTTGCAAAGCGTTATAACTTTGTTCTCCAAAACCGCGATGCCAACTGATTTGAAATTGCATAGGAACACTTCTGGGGGCATCTAGACATTAATTTGTTCAATATGTGGCGCCGCGATTATTCGTTGTGTTTAAACTTTTCTAGACTTTTTCTCCCAAACCGTAAGTTGGATCCTCTTTAGACTTATTTGGAATGCAAGTGGACTTCATCTCCACCACATTTGTTCAATACATGGTGGTGCTGTCATTTTCTGATATTTTGAAAAATTATCAAAATTCAAAAACGGGTAAAGGGATATGGTCATATTAGCAAACAGTGATAGTATCTTAAACAAATCTGACTTTGATATCATTCAAAAATTCACAGGACCGTGTCAGTCTGTGCATGTAAGGTCATCAGAGTACAGGACTGTCACAGTTTTCTTGTTGGTCAACGCTTTGGCAAGAACTCAACAGACGTATCAGCCAAGAAAAGTGACATGAGTGAATCATTCTTTTTTGCCCTGTAAAATAGGTCATTTGTCTCGTATCTCCTAAATTTCAAATTATCGCAAATTGTAGATTTTGTCTATCAAATTGTAGGAATCTCGACATGTCCTGGACTATCAGAAGTGGTAGCTTCCAGAAACCACTGGTACTCGAGGTCTGGGAGTCAGATATGGAGCACGAAACAGTAACAGGCCAAGAGTGTGACAGAGATTATGTACAGGTCAAGGATGGTGAGTTTTAAAAATCAGTTTTGGAATGCCACAGTCTATTCTGGATGACCTCTTTTGATTCTGTAGTCAGGAGGTCAAAGATCATGTTCCTGATGAATATATAGTGAAAACGCTTTGCTATCAGCAACTTGACAAGCAGTCTTGTGGTTCACATGTCATTGAGGCAGGGTCAGATTTCGGGTCAACACGATAGCCTCGCTTTCAGTTCTCTGTGGCCCTCTTCCTCTACTTTCCGTCACATGTAAACAAAGCTCGACATGCAATACCAGACCTGGCATCCGGACGTTCAGACCAGGTTGTGTATTAATACTATAATTACTGAGTGACATGACAGTCACTCACAGAGGCCAATGTGCAATGCAGGGGTGCTATAGTCTTAGTGAGGCTCGTTTTATTGCAACACAATGTATGCAAAGGAAAGACTTGCAAGTTACAGCATACCACAAACACAAATACATGTACGTCACAAGTGTCCAGCACAAGAGAGAAAAATGGTACAATAACGGGATTGTTTATCTCATCAGTTTATGGGATGCTGACAAAGTTTTCTTGATGATCATGTAATATAAATTAGGCTAGCTAAGGATTTCCTTTTGGAATATAAGCCAGTCCTTGTTTTGACAGGAACATCAGTGAATCAATGCTAGTTCACTTAAATAAATTCTTCACCCGCCGGCCCCCACGTCCACTTCTTCAGTGAAACAAAACTATGGTCAATTCTTATGCCGTTGCTTCATTTAATGTTACTCTGCGGATTTCTTGTTTTCTTGGATTTATGCTATTGGGATTGTTGTGGGCGGGGCGAAACAGTTCTGAATGTGAGATGTTTGAACAATGATAACGTTCACAAAAGACACTAAATTTGTCACAATGTTGTAGTAACACACATGATAATTATTTATTAACACACACGCCTCTGTGGAAGGTTACCTTCTAGGTTTAGTGTAATATGTATGGAAATATTTTCCAATCAAGGGTGCATAGTCTGTTAATTATGTAGAGCGGATGATGCATTCTGGTTGGCATAGATATCTAGCGTCATGCCATCTGGAGAATTTTCTAATCACTGACGCTGTAGTACCATGGTCTATGTTGGTCTCTAAGAAAGGCTTTGCAGTGTTCTTTCCTCGTCTTTCATCAACATCTCACATCAGTAGGTCTCCCAAAGTTATTTACTGGTTGCACGTAGGAGACTGTGGTTGGTTGTCAAAAAAGCACTGGGTGCTAAGTGGTTAAAAAGAGGTCATTTGACCCCCACAATAGTGGAGGCAGTTTTGGAGACTACACATTAAGTCTGATATTTTAATCAAAAACGTATGTATGACCCATACTTACTCTGTGTTGTACAAACAAGTGTTTTATCTTTGTTAAGAAACCCAATCCCAGTGCATGATGACTGGTATTTGTAAATAAATTGGTCACATGGTCAGCACCAGGATTAATTCATTTCACGCCATTCTTAGGGGGTACGTGAATTATGGAAAAACATACCTCAAATGTCAATAAATGTGCTTATTCTCGTGTTATGATATCTTTCTACATCCCACAAACACCAATTAGAAGACAAAAGTACCATTTGTACACTTTTTATCACAAATTAAAGGACCCCCACCCCACCCCTTGTATGCATATTTCAGTGCGTCCCTGTATGATAGCCCACAATGACAATGCAATTGGTCTCTACTCTAACACTCATATATATATATATATATATATATATATATATATATATATATATATATATATATTATATATATATATATATATATATATATATATATATATTAAACTGACTGTAGTGTCCCTCTAATTTGCACCCAAAAGTAACTGATTACAGGCATGTCAATCATTTTTATGCCATCTTGAAAAAGCTTATTGTTCATATACAATTTGCAAAAATTTGGCTAAATTTTAGTCCGCTTGTTAAGAAAACTAGATGATAGACTTAACTTGCTGGATTGTGGTGGGAATTTAGCTTTTGACAAGGATACAGCTTTTCATCTAGACACAATGATGTCTGCAGAGTGAGTGTGATATCTGAATTGAAATGACATGACATACAGAGAAAACGCCAGCCATTTGTGCCAATGGTTGCCATGACAGTTCTTAATTGCAATGTTGCAACTGATAGCTTTGCACAATATTAGTATTTAATTTGATTTATGTTTCACAAATCAATGGTTTAAGGTAAGTGAGCTCATATTTTCTTTTCTGTTGTTTTTATTTGTTGTCATCAATTAACACATAATGTAAAGAATGATACAACTGTATTTTGGATGGCGGACATGTTGGATTTGTCGAATACTTTAAGTTGATGGGCTCTTGCCAGACTCAAAGTAAGTCCAGCCATCAACCGATAAATTTAAAGCACTGCTCAAAAGTTAGACTGAAGGGTTGATCATACATTCCTCAAACATATAGAATGTTTTGTCGGGGCCAGTACATGTACATGCAGATGGCCTCTGTTGATTTTGGGGTCATCAGGTCAAAGGTCAAAGCGTGATGACATGGAGACCTACGGTCCATTGTGTAATACTGAAACTTTTATATATACTCCAACATAGCCAGCGAAGAACCCAAATTGAGTTTCGGGCCATTTGCTCGCTATCAACAGATCATCAAAGGCGGGGAAATATATATTGCACAAAAATGTCTGTTCAGGAAAAAAAACTCAGCAAGGAGTTGCTTTTTCTTTAACAAGATGTATAGTGGATGAAAATCATCATCCTTCACATAGTAACATCCATTTTCTTCTTGTACGCAGTGTGCTTATCTGCCCTAGCTGTTCACCTGGAATACACTGCATTTGAAAGTGTAAACATGACGGAGAATATACTCATAAACCACCGGAACTCGTGTACGATATTTAAAGTACAATGATTCAAATGAACCGGGAAACAACAAACACTTAAACGACTATGCATTTCCGGGTTATATGTGTAATACAATGGCGCTGGACTAGGTCAGTAGTTTCCCGTTGAGCGTGGAAATGATCACGAGGCCTACGTTTTTCTTGCAGGAGCCAGTTATGCAGCGCCGCTAATGGGCAAATGGTGCAAAAGCACCATACCCAAAACCTTCCGTGCCACAAGCTATTTCTTACACGTGAGTTTCCATAGCAACACTAAAAACAACCACTACAGAGGTTTCAAAATGAGATACTACATCGGTAAGTTACCGCCAATCATTCAATTGTTCCAGTACTTTCGATAAGCTTTCTTCTATGGGTTGCTAATTGTTGTGGTATCAGCAGTTGACCTTTTACCTTTAGTGTGTTTGTTGCTTAAGCAGAAGTCAGTTTGGCAATCTATGGTCATTTCTGGATGTGTGGTATGGCCAATCTGTAGCAAGTTTCTATTATGCCAAATGTATACTCTATTGCTATCTTATGATTTTATCTAAATGACAGTATAATAGATTTAACAACTAGTTTTACTTTAGAGCTGTCTATTTTGAAAAGAGACTTCTTTGTTTCCGCTAAGAAAGGCACTGACATTGTAAATTCTACAATTATTTTCGATAATACACCAGCTGCAAAATTTTTCTCTACTAGACGAGGCAACAGTCTTGTAAATTATATTTTGGGTTGTTCCGTATTGTGGACCAATTTGATAAATTGCATTTGTTTACCTAGCTGAGAAAATAGACTTTTATGTTGTTACAATTTTTGCTTTGTCATTAAGATACGGCACCAGCTTTGTCTTGCAAACAGACCAGGTTTCTGGCAGCCTCAAATCCTCAAATGCTCAGGACTGAAGCCTACGAAAATGGTCTAATCACAAAAAAGTATCAAAAGTAAGCACAGGCTGTTTCATATCTATGTACTTATTAGTGCATGACTCCATATACCATCCAGCATGTCTTAGGCTGATACAACAAAATAAGGCAGGCAAGACTATCATAACAGTATTATATAAAATGTGAAAGCTACTGATGACTTCCAATTGATCCTAAGTAGTATTTCTTAACTGGGTCAAGTCGAAAAACTGCATTTCTGATACCCTCTCAAACCATGGGCCAGACCTCAGCTCAGCTTGATTACGCTTCAGTTATTTGTACATTGTTACGAATAATTTGGGTTCGTTACAAACACACACAGGGAATAATTACTGGGGAAACTCAAATATTCAACTTCTCAGGAACTGCTAGGCATATTAATGTAACCTTACACAAGAACACTTCCGGGACTCCTAGTCTAGTTTTCATGTGAGCAACAGGTGGCAGTGCAACTGGTTTCTAATTTTGGAAATTACGGAATTATAACTTTTTACTTCTTCACCAAAGCTGCTGTACCAAAGTTGCTAACTATTCAAGGCTGCTGTCATTTCCTGATTTTAATAAATTTCAATTTTATCCGTTTAATGAATGTGCATATTACCATTGATGACGCAACTTTTTCCATCTCTATGATTAGTCAATACTACTACTCACGTACAGCTAAACTCCCTTGAACTTTGACTTAGTTTCATGACAGCTTACACATATGTGTTAGATCCCATAGACATATCATATACTAGAAATACTCACTGGATCAATTGAATGGGCCACAGTGATAAATTCGTGTACTGTTTGTCACTACGCTATCAACTGTGATTTCTTTCGTGAAAACGGAGACAGGCACTTATTCCGACAGAAACAAAAATAAAACAAACAAACAAACAAAACATGAATTAACACTTCATCATCAGGTCAAAGGTCAGGGTTACAGTGACCCATTCATGCTGGCAATAATTTTTCAACTTTGTCGCTGAGCCATGAAACCTCACAAAGACATACATAAGGCCTAAGAACATGCAAATTAGGAAAACTAGGTCGTTAGGTCATGCATATCGGTTAGAATGATGTATTCATAAACTGTTCATCTCTGGGCTCCAACTTACGCGTGCTTGTAATTTACATCGTGGAACTAACATGACACGCAGGAACGAATTATCAGGAAAAGTATACATTTAATGTCGTGAAACTGGGTCAGTATGTCAAATATCTGGATCGGTAATATCCATACGCCCGTTCCATCGCCTTAAAATTCAGTTGAACAAAATTATGCTCTGCACATCTCAGCTCACTTCAAACTGTACCTGCAGCTGAAATTCAGGCTCAGTGCAGCCCAGCTCAGGGTGGGACCTATATTATTGGACGTATTTTTTATGCCAGATAAGCTCGGGCTGTTAACACAGACCAGTTGTTCAGTATGTGTAGATTTTGAATCGGCACTTTGTTTTGAACACACACACAGAATCCACCACACATAGATTAGATCTGAAACACGGGTAATGAGTAGGATTAGTAATCGCAATCAAATTCTAGGACGCCCTCAGCAGCAAAACTATCGCACTTTATTGTTTTTATTTTTTTTCCTCTCTCACTTTCCGTCATCAGTGGTGTGCGACAATGCTGGATTATCGGAACTCCAGACTATTATAACAATCGACGGCTCCAGGTGCTTGTGGACTACCTGGACATGGAGCCACATACCAATTGTTCGTATGACTACCTGGAAATCTATGATGGTACGTATAAGAAAGCGTGTAGGTTCACGGTAGTCTGGTAAGAACACAATTTGCTACAATCATATGTGAAACCCAAGGGGGGGGATGCAGATTTTGTTGTCTACCTATTGTCTCAAGTCACCGACATATCAGTTTGAACGTGCTGCCCTTGAGATTACTCGGGACCAACATGTAGAGTCTTAGACATCTGAGAGATGAAGACAATGGGTTTTTATTGATTGGGCTCAGGTACTGGGTCAGGGTTCCAGTCCTAGTCTGGGCACACAAGCATTTATTCTCTGTGAACTATCGTTTGTTACTGTTTGAATCATTCCTCAATTTTATTATTTCGTCGTTCATTCCATCGCAGGGGATGGTGGGGACAGTCAACTGCTGGGGCGCTGGTGTGGCAACATGACCGTGCCTCCATTAAACACAACCAGTAATTCTGCATTCATCCTCATGCATACAGACGGCAGTCAGCGCCACCTGGGGTTCAGCCTTCACTTTCGAGTTATTGGTAATTCATATCATGTGCATGTATGCCATTGGTATTTTTACGTTAACTGTACACTAAATGTCTTCAAAAATACACTGAAATAAAGATGTCACAACAAAAATATAAACACAGACTGCAAAATTTGGGATTGCTTGCAAGATAAAAAGGAAGTTTCTTGTAAAGATGGTCAAAATCATAAATGAGTGTTGCCCAGTCTTATTTCATTCACTTAGTCGCCCGTCCAGAAACTTGTTCTCATAAGAATAACTATTCACAAAGTACAGTTGTGATCCTTCCACTTGGGAATGGTGCCTGTATGGCTATTTCTGTTTTCAATCATTTATGTTCAAAATTGCTAATCTGGTCACAGATTTTCCGTAAACGTGATCATTTTTTTATATGTTTTACTTTTTAAGATATGACTACACTTGCGATAAACATAAAATGGATGTGGTCGCTGCATACTGAATTATTAGCATTTTCAATTCCTTATTTCAGGTTCAGAATGCCAAAATATAGAAACTAAGCCAGACACCATCCAGCTAAGGGCCCCAAACTACCCTTCCGGCTATCCGCAGTAAGTAACTACTTGCGGGGTGGGGGTGGGGGGGCTAGTAGGCTGGTACAAGTTATAATTTTGCCCTAGTACAAGATACGGAAATTAAGAAAATATATAAATAACAGTTGGTACGATGTAGGGAAATGAAAAAAAGGCTTAAAGTACGTATGTACAGCAAATAAACATACTCAGTACGCCAGTATGTAAAAACCTTAACCCCTCCCCCCCCCCCCAACACACACACACCTTACTTAGCGTACATCAGCAGAAAAAGTAGGCCCGGATACTTATATCATCTGCACGACAAAGGTGATTATGTTGTGACAGGAGAAAATGCTAAATTGGGACAGTCCGATACTGGTATTTTACGTGACACCAGATACTGTTCATTCGAAGCCCATATTGAACACCCGACATGCGCATTCAAAATACCAGTAAGTAAAATGAATGTATAAATAAACTAAATCATTGTGTTCATGTTTATAAAAAGTGCCTGCAGTACATGTCCATAATCGTATAAGTAGATACTCTAAAATTGCATACTTGTATATCTGATATTCTGGATGGTAAAAATTCAAGTTTTTGTTAATGAAAAGGAGTTTATCGTGAAAGTTCAAGTTTTTGTTGATGAAAAGGAGTTTGTCCACCATGTCTAGGAAGAGCCTTGACCGGCTGCACGGAAAGGTCTCCCTGAGGGCGCTGAGGATGCTGCTTCATATAGCCCAATCCATTTTGCAATTGACCATGAATCCATAAATCAAATTAATCATATGTTCATGTTTATTTCACACTGTAACAAAGATGTCCTGACTCCAGATTTGCTTGTAGTTAGTGTGAATGCACTCATGAGTTAGCATTAAAGGTACATAATTTGAATGGATATTTATCCAGATTCAGCACACGGATTAATGTTAATTTGATACAAAAGTTTTTCTCCTTCATCATTAACTCACTTTGAAAGCTTTACCCCTACACCTTTTTCATGCCAGTATCGGTTATTGAGGGCGACTTTCCTATCCGATACCAGATACTGAAAAAAACGATACTTATACCAGAATCGGACCATCCATGAGATTTGTGACTGAGGCTAAATAAAAGTTTTGCAGGTATAATGTGGCATAGATGGTATGTGTATAACAAAAGACGTCCCTAGTAATTTGTACACGATTTTGTTTATATTCAGATACGTAGATGCGTGTTGGACGTTGAAGGCCAAACCTGACAAGCGTGTTGAACTCAAGGTGCAGGAATTCCATTTATACGGGACTTGCAAGAGCGGTTATGTGGAATTTAGAGATGGTCAGGTCACTTTTGCGCAAGCAAAATTCAATACCATTGATTGTGCAATCTGAATCTGCATGTTTGTAGTAACAGGCAAAATAATACACTTCTTTATTATTCTGTCATTCGTATTTTTCGCTTGGTAAGTGGATCAGCCAATTCAGTCTTTTATTTCGGCATTACAACATATAAATGAACATTTTGTTAATATGAATGCTGGCTTCCTATTTGCAAGTTTGTTTTGAAAAAAATCCAGAAGAAAAAGTTATTAAAGTATTTATCGAAATATGAATTGAAACAATGCATGGTATTTACCAAGTATATAAATATACGCCAGTAGTTTCGAACCTGTACCCACTATCAGAGCAACCCTCTGCACTAAGCTCCATCTTTGACGCAGCAAGCCCCCTAGGTTCCTCAGATAGTGTTGCTACTTAATTCCTAGCCTGGGGGCGACCTCAGTGTCAGATGCAATATTCCTATTCTGGGTCTCACCGCCGCCCACAGCTGGTAACGTCAAGGCATTGTTTTTTTATATTTTTAGGTAATGCTCACACTGGAAAAGTCCCATTATATATTGTGCATTACATTCATCGAACGAATTAAGCTTCCGTTAATAACGCTAATCACACTTATGTTTTGGATATTACCTCTTAAAAATATCCAATCGGGACTAACCCACCTGGACTGTATTGCCATTATCAGAGTTTGGGATTCCGCACCCAATGGTGTGTAAATGAGGATAGTAACGGGACGATCTTGGGGAGGGGGTATAATATATGAAACCAAAAGTACATGTATATGTTTTGCAAAGCATCAAGAATGATGTGATATATGCTGTTTGATGGGGTATATTATTTATTGAGCCTCTTACTATCTACCGATCGTAGCCAGGAAAATATTCGCAAACCGGACCATGAATAAATAACGATTGCAACAAACATGTAAGACCACGTGCCAAGCATTTTGATATCAAATACGACCATGCGCAAACTTTGGTACATTTGATTTTGTTCAGTCTACTTCGTTCATTTTCACCCATGTTCATTGCAAACAGTGCTGAAAACACGTGGGCACAATTCACCTTGATTTCCAAATCAAATTTATTTTTTGCAACTGTCTAACAATGCATTGTGCCATGTTCAAAATGGCACTGACCAACACGTGCATGATATGCCAGGGTATCGTGTTGCATTCGGATTTGTAACTAACAATGATTACTGATTCAGAAGCAACCCAGCAGACAAATGAACACTAAGATTGTAAGTCCTGTTTTAGAAATATTTCAACGACCATTTGATCTGGTAACTCGGAGAACGGACACCTGGAACCTAGCGACATATTACTATTATGATCGCTGAACAACCATAGTTGTGCTGGGGCTACGCTGTTTCACAGAATAACTGTGGCTATGCAGCCATGCTGTTTCCCCGGCCCAAGTTAACCCTCCAGACAAGTTTTAATAAAATTCTGTGTTTGAGTTGAGTTTACTACAAAATAACGGCACACGACGGCCACTTTCTCGATTAAATCTTTCCGGGTCAACCAATTTTTATTTAGGAAGAGCACCTTGAAATTTTTTTTATTTGTCATAAAATTCATTTGGTTTCACGTCTTTTTCAGTAGGGTAGGGTGAGTTACCGGAACCACACATGCATTTTTGTTGGGCCTTAGGTAACTTGGACATTTGTTGAAACATGTTTAAAATGGATGTTCTTTCTCCTTTTACGCATTACCTCCTTTGACATGAGTTTAGTTTGTTACCTGGGCACAGCCGGAGGCACTTGGTGTAAGATAAGCGATCACTTCATCGCAGTTAATCAGTTAGCATGGGAGAAGATCTACACATAACACCAATGTAGTATTATCTTAGGGGGTGTATTAAACTCAGTAAAAATTGTCCATGTATTCAGACGTGAATACATTGACGTGACTACGTTTTGGTCCGAACTATATCAAACGTTTGGAATGGAACATAAACGAAATAGTTTAAAGTCATGTTAAATAAGCAATTCACAACCTTTATCTCACAGAAACATATTTCGACAACACTTCAGTATCATCAATGCCAACTTCCCATTGGTGAATTATTTCAAGACTCACGTCATGATTTAGCATTTTGTACTGAACGTGGTACAGCAGATATAAATTACAGTAGAATAATGTTTTCTCTAAACATTTCAGGATCTACCGAAAATTCAACTTTGATTGCTCGTATATGTGGCAAATGGTCCGAGGGAGAAGGACGAAACCGATTAATAGCGACATCAAGCGACAGTCTTTACATACGGTTTAGATCTATAGAAAATCCAAAACAGTACAAGGGATTTCTTTTCTATTATACTCAGTATGGTACGTAGATAAAATTTACTTTATCTCTAACAAAACTATATCTAAGATGCCAGTCCACATGTAAATGACTTCCCGAAAAATCCTATCTTCACATTGGTGGTTAAATGAAAGAAATCAATCTTAAATGCATTTCTCCTTTCATGACGAGCAATGCTCTATGTTTTGGGGTTTTTTTTCGTTTACTCTCAAGAGCAGTGTGCAGGAGAGAATACGTAGTGTGGTGTGCTAGGAGAACACAGTTTTCAATGTGGGATCAGAGTATCTAACGCACCAGGAGCAAACTAAAACTGCAATTGTGAGTGAATAATTGTGTCCTGTACAGGGTTTTTTTGCGTATTTCAGACGTTAATATTTGCGTAACTGATAAAGCTGAAACCTTTGCTTGCAACACTCCGTAAGCGTGTTATGGAACAATATTCAAAATGATTAGCGCTTCATAAATTTTCTAAAGGGTGTAAAGCACAATGTTTCGTTCAATCAGAATTTTCTCCGAAAGCGTGTAATTCAATATGAAATGTGCATGTGAAAATTACTTAGTCTGGCATGATACACCAAAGTGTGATGAGGGCACCTGTACCAGTTCTCTTACTTAAAACATCCAGATAAAACACTTTTTTTACGAAGCAAATGGAATTCTCTAAATACGTTATTGCATCATGTTTGTTTTAAAACTCAATGAATGACTCTTCTTAGCGTTTTGCTTACTCAATTTGTTATTTTTATCATAGAAGCTCATTTGGCACTGCTTAATAGATGACACTGCCCTCCTTTCTGTGGAGGTCCTTGCAGCAGTGTACAGAACCTTAGATCATATGAATACCTCCTGTTGCAGATGAGACCTGTAAGAATGGCGTTTCTGGGTCTTTTGTGACTGTTGAGCACCAACACTTCCGACTGGCACCAGGACAAAAGTACTGATGTAACTAATTTAATCTGTTTCAAAACAGAAAAGGACTAATCTGTGTAATAAGAGCATCACACGTTGTTATTTTTCCGCACACCAATAATCGTTGTTTCGGTTACCTTTCAGAACCTAGTAAACTGAACCTGCAGCTAATCAAAGTCATAGTTCCCAGTGTGCTGGCTATCATCTGCTTATTGGCGATCATAGGCGGCTGTGCGGGTCTGGGGGAGGACAAGAAACATCATTATGGGGACACCGAGTCTACATTAAAGTCAGAGATTGTAAAAACCATAGCGATTGATAACCCGGAATTCCAAATTGAGGAAGCAAATGATGTACACGACGCTTTACCGTCTATGGAAAAGACTAATTACGGGCCTGACGTGACAGCTGTCACTGGCCTGATGCCTCCAGATGTTGTGGTCCAAGAGTCCTACCCAGAACATCATAAGTAGCCATGTATTTATACATATTGTTATCATTACTGGTTGAGGACATTGCGCTCCTTCAAACAGAAAAAAAAATCATTTGCTGCATATACCGACTAGACGCAAAGCCGTTTCATTTGTGTGTGACTGGGGTTCCAAGCCCTAATTGCAGCTACGAGAGACAAAGCACGTCCTGGGGAGATTTACAGTTCAGACGAAGAAAGAATACATCATGTTCTGTCATTGTGGCTTATATGCATATTAGAGCATATACAGAATGGACATGTAAGAGTATGAAGATACAGAGAAACCTGTTTTTCAGTTTTTATGCACTGCTTATAGGTGTCGATATATGAATATGAGGTGAACAAGAAAACCACGCGACACTCTACAAAATATTTTTTGCTCAATTACATGATATGAGAAACATAAGAAACGCTGATTAAATCAGTCCCAGCCACGCATTATATCGCATTAAAATGTCTGATCACACACCACACGAAATGCTCCCTCCCCTGATGTAAACTGCAGAGCTCATGCCAGCACTATATCTTGGAGCAAAAGTATCTAAAACAGCTTGAACTAAAGGCATACCAGCAAGACTTGTTATAGAAGTGCCTTTTAGTTTAATGTTGATTGTATATATTTGTCATAGGCATATCAGATTTATGGGCGGGCTATGATATCATATCAATTGTACCAAAGAACCAGCTTGTCTATGTAAGACACTAATGTTCAAGCGAGACCAATTATCATGTATGTGTGTCTGTATAATACACTACAACGGACCAGTCGTGTGGGAAACACTTCATGTTTTGAGCCAATTTGTCCAGGAAAATGGCAAAGTGCCCTAATAAATAAAATTAAATCCAGTGACACCTGTCTAATAGGGATAATTTTGGGACTGAGGAAAAGTGTCCCTATTATCAAGGTGCTCCTATTATCAAGGTGGGCACTTGAAGCATCAATTGGAAATACATGGATAATGTACTTCTTCCAAATAAAACAAGCTTAGATTGACGGTCTTAGACACATGTGCATACCTATATTTACCATAAGTTAAAAAGTTATGAAATAATAAAAAAAGTTCATCCTTTTTACAAGTTTATTGCCCTGGAAAAAACTGGTGCAATGTAACATGTTTAAATGACTTTGTAAATATGTGTTCATTTCACTTTCAGTTTTCAACTTTTAGGTTATATAGCATTCAAATATTATAGAGAAACAACCATGGATCCGGCTATTAGAATGCTCGATCTCAATGCCCAGGCGGTCGTATTATAAAGACCCACGAAGAAAGAGATCTTGCCACATACCAGGAGCTACCATAGCTAATTAACAGTGACGACGTGACCCTAAGGTTGTTTGCTACCAAGTGTTATTAATTGTACCTTTCTGTGACCGCCTGTATTCGGGCAAGCTTTGTTTGGTTCATTACTTTTCTTTTGACTATCATACTGTGAACTATTTTCCACTGCAAGCGTTTATTGGTCAATTTACGCGGTTTGTTTCTCTACTTTTTTATACACATGGTTGAACGATATTGGCAACAGTTTATGGCAAATGCGATTATGTAACTAATGGTTAAGACATATCCAGTGTAACTCGTATGTGTATCAGGACGCCATATTTAAATGCGCTTGGACTTTTTCCCTGTTATGATCTATTAAATAATTTAATATTAATTGGTTGAATAACTCTCTCTCTCTCTCTCTCTCTCTCTCTCTCTCTCTCTCTCTCTCTCTCTCTCTCTCTCTCTCTCTCTCTCTCTCCCTCTCTCTCTCTCTCTCTCTCTCTCTCTCTCGCTCTGGTTTTGTTTTGAAAGTTTCTCAATATAATGTTATGTTTGTCATGAATACAAAATATGTTATCCCTTTTGTAATATATTGACTGTTAATCAAAGTCAAATTTCAGCAAAATCATGGTCTCCTACGCTTCCTTTAATTGATTATCCAGACATCTCAGTGATAGGTAATTTGTCGTATTTTTGTCGATCTTTTTTTCTTGATGTCCATGTTTCTCTCATTAACTACCGTATGTTTTGTGTGTATTTTTGTAAAGTATCTCTTAGCTGCCATTTACTCAGACGATCGAGCATGTCGACGTGCTATTCTGTCTAACCCTTACCAGTTCATAATATCTATTGACAACTTACAAACTTTAATATCAATGCGGCCTATTATAGTTGGGTATCATGACTCAATTGTATGTTTTAGCGACAAACAGAGTTCGAGGTGCCTATTTTGAAAAACTTCGTTCGATAGTCGACTCTACGGACATAACTCCAAAACGTTGGAGGAATCTGAGTAAATCTGTCCTTGGCACAAAACTCCATTTAAGCATACCACCCCTTATTGACAATGACATGGTTATATCAAATAATTTAGAAAATTGTGAAGTCTTCAAGAAAAACTTTGTTGATCAATGCAAGCTCCCACCCGAAGACAACCACATTACCCTACCCGATTTTGCCGTTAAAACTGATGCCCGCTTACAAATGTTTCAAATCGACGCTGCAAGTGTTACAAAGGTACTACTTTCCACCCGGCTCAGCTTCTAGTCCCGACGATATTGGTAACTTTCTGTTAAAAAATACGACTTCTAGTATTTTTCAATCTCTCTCCTTTAATGCCTCTCAAAATCTCGTTGCTCTGCTCATTGGATGTAGTCCAGTCTGACTTCTGTCCTATCTGTAAAAAGGGCAATAAACAACTTTAACAGAACTACCGACCTGTTTACTGTCTTTGCGACGTCTCTAAAGTTTTCTAATGCATGTGTTTAATGTCTTCTACGAATATGTGACCAAAAATGACATTTTGAGTGCCAAAATGCTGGATTTTACAAACAATAAATCAGCTGGTCTCAATTTTACACACAATATTTAATGGACTTGAATTGGGTCATCAGGCACGTACGTTCTTCTTGGATATCTCGAAAGCATTTGACAGGATATGGCATGACGGTCTCCGTTCAAAATGAAACAACTCGGCTTTTCAGATCCTGTTGTTGAATTCATCAAAAGTATCCTGTTAGACCGCCAGCAACGAATAACCATTAGTGGTCAAACTCCTCCTAGTTACCAGACGAGGCAGATGTGCCTCAGGGCTCCATTCTGTGCCGTTTCTTATTCCTAATATTCATTAATGACATACCTGATGGCATAACATGCGATATTAAATTATTTACAGATGATACCAGTATTTTGGAAATTGTACTCAACCAGTTATATCGGCCGATAGACTAAGTGTCGACCTTGGCAGGATAGATGCTTGGGGTAAATTATGGCGTGTCACCTTCAATGCTATGAAATCAATTGCACTCCTTTTATTCCACCAAAATAAATAGACAAGACCATCTGCCACTCCGCCTTGAGAATACCCCAATACCGGAGGCCCATCAACATACACACCTTGGAATTACTCTAACTAATAACCTTACATAGCACTCGCTCGCATGTCACCTGCATCATCAACAAGTGTAATATTTTAACTCAGCTCTTCGTAGTAGACTAAAATACAAACTGTCTCGTAAAACCCTGACAAGAACGTATACAATCCGGGTGCCACCAATACTTGAGTATAGCTCTATATTATATGATAACTGCACTGTTGGTCTGTCTAATTCTCTTTAGCTGTTCAGCACGAATTTGTATCGATGCTTTTCGCCGTACTCCTCGTCACCTTCTTCTCACTGAGTTAGATTGGCGAACACTTCCTGATCGACGGAAATATCCCCAAACTTGTTTTTTTATAAGATCTTCCACAATTTGACTCCTCAGTATCTATAAATTCTAATGCCAGATGACATAACGCGTCACTACATATCGTCATGATATCAGACAAATACGTCTTAAAACTAAACGGTTTAGTGACTCTTTCTTATTGTTGAGTATTAAACTTTGGAACGATATACCCCTAGATATTAGGCAATCAGCAACTTCAGAGATATGTAAATCTAAACTAGGAAATACTTTGTTATCTGTCGACAGACAACCCGGCTGTTTTCGTATGGTAGGCGCTTCCCGTCTACCCCTGTCCGCTCTCCGATTTTACGATTGCATTGAATAAGTTGATCCAAAGGTAGTATACTTCAAACAATTCCCTTTTGATATAACAATAAACTATAATAAAAGTATTTAACTGAAAATGTGATGTATTCCTCTTTTAAACTACCATAACCCTAACCTTTTTAAGTGTAGGGATATAGTGTAAATTTGAAGAAAAAAAACTAAGCTCTGTGTCCGGCTATTCATGGAGCACGATGTACTAACTGGTTGATAACTTCCGAGATATGGGCTCAATATGTAAGTAATGATGGGAGAAAAGTAGGTCAAGGTTGCCATGTCTTTGTACCTTGCAGCACTTCAACGAGGACACACTGATCTCAATTGATTATAGACTTGCAGGCCTGACAATCTGCGAGATTCTGAATGAAAAAAAAAATATGTGAACGGTAATAGAAACAGCACTGCCATTTTTTCGTTTCTTTTTGACATATATAGTACAAGCTGTGAAAGGTGAGCCGAGCCATTCATGGAGGCCAGGTTTCTGCAAATCAGTCAAGAACTGATGAGTAATGGGCTTAAATATATTTCCGTCATGTAGGTCATGATTGGAGATGAATACGTAAAGGACACGTATTAATATATATTTTGCACGACTTCAGAGCTAGTACAATGTCAATTATGTGATGGCATCTCAGAAAACACAACGGTCTCGGAGATTCCCTGGGCACAAGAAGCGGAAAAGGGGGAAAATTGGGAGTGATTTTATTCTTCGATGTACCAGAGAAACTCCGTGTTGCCAGTGTAAAAGTGGAGGGGACACCCATTGGCGACATAAACACTGCGACTGCAATAAGCTGAATGAAACTGTGCAAATGCCTTTTACAAAATAAGAAAGAACACACTGTACTTTAGATGAGACACATGTCTTATTTAAACATGATAAGGATGAATCATGAATCTGTGTCTTAGTAAATTATTTTGTTTTACGATATTCTAGTGTTGACGAACCAACTAAAACTAGAAAGATTTGCTTTTCTTGTCAGCACATCAGTCAGTCTGTGTGCCTAAAAAACTTTTTTAAAAGTGCCTATTCAGTGTTTTTTCACTCCTGCAACGATATTATTTTCACGAGGTTATGTCAAAAACCTTTAAATTGAAGTTAGAAAGACACCTCTATCTATTATAGTTTTTTTAGGCTATTCAAGATTTAAACTTTGGTTATTAACCCTTTCCCCCTCAAACCGGCCAAAACCGGCTGGTGGTCAAATGTCGTCTGCTTCAGCGTTTTCAACTAATTTCAACAGTTATGAAAAAAAATTGACTGAGAAATGTACATGAGACTTATCAAGATCACATGCCCCAGGTCAACAGCTTTCCTTGGCATGGGTTGGGCACTTAGTGCCCAACCCATGCCAAGGAAAGCTCTTGACTCAGTCTTAATTCAAGGGGGAAAGGGTTAAGTTAGGTTGCGTAAATCAGGCTGCTACAAACTTTGATTCATCGTTCATTGGATGAAACTATATAACAAATCTATAAACTGAAGTTTGAATGACACCTCAGTCTATAACAATTTTGAAATTATTCAAGATTTAAATTTTGTGTATTTACCCAATTTGCATAAATTAGAATGCTATAACTTTATTTCTTGTTTCATTGGATGCAGCTTTGTCTTAAACCTACAAATTGAAGCTGGACTGACCCCTTTATTAGTAATAGTTTGAAAGTTATTAACGAATTAAATCTTGTGTGTTCACCTAATTTGCATGTATCAAAATGCTACAACTATTGTTCATGATTCATTGGATGCGACTATGTCAAAAACCCATAATTTGAAGTTGGACCTCTGTTTATAATAGTTTAGGATATATTTAACTTCTAAACGTTTCAAGTGCTGCTAATCAGCATAATTTCAAACGCTACAGATTCTGTTCACAGTCCATCAGATTGACAGGTCTCACAAAAGTGTAGGTACCACTTTAAATTTTGTGTCTATCTGTAATAAGTTGGAGGATACGCAGCTTTTTAAATTGCAATTGCCGTTATTTGCATAATGATTAACATGACATTTGAATATGATGCTAACACCATTTATTGAAAATGATGCTAAACCCATTTATACTTATGACATCGACACCAGATTCCCATGCTTGTAAATCTGGGGCATAAAATGACTGCAACAAGTGAAACGTGTATACATTGATATGCATGTTTTATGAGTACATGTATTTGAGTTTCACTATTTACAAGAAAATAAAAACATTATGTGAAAATCTCTACTAATATCAACTATAAGGCTCACCTAATAAATCCACTGTCAAACATAACATTCAACTTCAGATAGCTGTTACAGAAATCTATGTGATTAACTATTTAGTGTCACAAGCCTGAATGTGTCAGCAAACTTGAGTGCAAGTTTGCACAGGCAACATCCAACTTCACATAGCTCAGGACTAACAAAAATCTACACTACGCTTGATTGAGGCAGAGGGGGTACTCTGGTCTGCAATCGGTACAGAGGCACTGAACGCAGACCAGAGTACCTCTACCGGCTCAATCCATGGAGCCTCGGGGCAGGCCAATGCTTTGGTTCCTTTGACTACGAACACCAAAGCCTCGCAAGGCACCGGTAAACAACGTTAACTTATTTTAAAAATTGTTTGTTTTAACTGCAAAATCTTTTTAACCTCAGCTGATTACATATTGAAGTTTTTGTGAGACTGCGACATCGTCTGCCTAACTGAAACTTGGTTGCGCCCACTCGAATTTAACTTTATCCAGCATCATCTTGACTCGAATGCAAAAACTGATGATTTATATGCAGACTTTTGTGAGTCTGGCGTGGTCGATGTAGACCCTGAGTACAGCGGTAGACCCTATAGTGGTCTGGCCATTATTTGTAAAAAAAAAAAAAAAAACAAAAGGGGTTAAACTTTCATGACTTTGAAATTTTAATCGAAAGAATCATGGTTGTTGCCATTAGTGGTGACCGTGGTCAACTAGTTCAAGTTTTAGTCAATATTTACATGCCTTATTGTAGCTCTGATAATCATAGCCAAACAGACAAATACTTGGACACTATTGGCTCTTTGCATGTATTTTTTGATGATCATGCCATGTTGTGCCCCATCAAATGTTTTGGCGATTTTAGTACCAAGCTACCTATTTCAGATATACTTTCTAAATCATGGTATAAGCACAATGGTTTTAATTCACACAGCAGCATTTTATAGGATTTTCTTCCAGCCAATAACTTGGTTGTCGCAGACTTCATTTTTTTTTCTCAGTCGCTAAACTAGACTTACTTCTCACTTGCCAACTTTACTTTTACTTGGATTGGCCATGTCTTTGTTCCCAGTTATGATACCTGCTGGATCCTATCATGTAATATATTGGACCTAGAGGCCGGTAATATAAGTGAACACCACACACCTGCCTATTATGACAAAGTTTACGTGTAAAATCAGTAAAGAGCATGTATAGCAACCATGCCTTTTCAACATGAGAATAAAATTTATATTGCATTTAAATATTTATACCAGTGCCTCGTTCGGAAGTTATTTGGCCTCTGTGCATCAATCCAAAGCGCACGTAGCCTGCAAGATATAAAACAAACAACTGCCGTACGCTCCTACCTCCGCGAATTCCAGGTTCAGATGTTTGACAGGTACACCGCCATGGGAAATTTCACTGGCATACAGTGACATCACAATATTGACAAACTCTTTCGTTAAGATGACAGTTCGTTGCATGTTTGGCTAATGGACGATCAAAAAGGCGCCTTCGTCCAGCTTCCGGTTAGCCAATAAGGCAAATCCTATCCCCATGTAGTCTATTTGAGAATATTTTGAAGCATGAGGAAACTGTCACCAATATAAATGGCATTGTGGAAACACCAATCAAAGTAGACATTGCTATGGTTCATCTTATTGACCAACAATAGAAATGATATTATATGTCACATCAGAATATACATATAACCAAGTCCACAACATTTTTTTCTAATTCCAATACCATGTTTCACATAAATGTACAATTAGAAGCACAAAAGGTCATAAAAGCACTTATAATTCTCCAAACTAAAAGATAAGGTAGGATTCGAAGGTTAACAGCTGGGAAAGACTTTAGACTAAATCACTGACACCATGTCCATCACAATATATTCACAAAGTGCAAGCAGACTAATCGATCGATATCGAAATACAGCACTTACAATTATGAATGCTCTTACAGTGGTGGAAATCTTATCTTAATGGATTAAAGGCAGCAGATGGCACCCAAAATGTGTGATAATTTGAAACATGGACAGTCCATGGATTGTTCTTCATCTCGAGCTATATTTGGATGTTTTGGGAACATAATTGATGCGACATAAATGTAACAAACAGCAGATTTTAGGTAGTTTTTGGTAGGCATAAATGATTATCATCTTGTACTGGATACATCATATCATGTTTCCATTTTCACACATCCAGTATGTATTTTCTTTAATAGTTAATGCCACATTACATGTACATGTACCCAAAACAAATTTGTCAACTGATACAAGGTATGGAAGGTAGGAATCTCTGGATGCCCTTATGATTTTGACCTTAAGTTTCAGGGATAAAGCGACACTTTGGTTCACAAATTGTTTCTGACCAAAATCCATCCGTATAAACCAGTTTCGCCAACTCTTTCATCGCCAACTGCGACTTAAGTCGAACTACTTAAGACGCACGCAGTGCTTTCAGCTATAATAACAATACTTGATTCATAGTCTTTGTGAAATGACCGTTCATTCAAGCACCAGCTCGGTAATATTTCCAGATAATACATCAGTTTGGGTTAAGAGCTTTCCTCGGCGGACTTTGGGTGCAAATCGCCCAAAGCGCGCCGAGGAAAGCTGTTGACCCAGCCCAAAATTTAGCACCAAAAGAGTTAAATAGGAACGAAAGTTTCGAGTCAAAACGAGACACACATTTTCGGTGTACGCATGTCGTGACCAAATAAAAAATAAGAGAGAGAAATATTGCTGACAGATCAAATTGTGAACTTTCATAATGGATTTGTACTAGTTCAGGGGCACCACCAATTTCGAGAAAAATATTGGCTCATAATTATTTAATTTCAAAAACGACTGAAGAACAAGTATTGCCATATTTTTTTAAGTATGTTAATTTGGTGCTATTTATAATCATGCTGATAATGGTCTATGTGTATTAATTCTCTTTTATTACCATGATGATATGTACACATTGAGTTATTGTGATTCGTGATATTGTTTTTATGTTCCATTGATCTGTATTAAACTTTCTCCGGTCGCAGAGGTTCAATAGACTATTATCATTACTACTATTATTGCAATTCGTCAAATGCAACATGGTGATCAAGTAATAAAAATTTAACTCTTTTAGTGCCAAGCACGACTACAGTCGATCTTCTTTGTCAAACTAGTCTGAATTAACATAAGGATCCCAGATTCGTAATCCTCATTTTCATTCAAGTACCAGCATGCCTACAGTTCCAGAGACAATACCCTATGTCAACAGCCTTTTCGGAGCAATGCGCGCGGAGAAAAGCTGTTGACTCCGTCCCAAATTAGGCACTGAAAGAGTTAAAAGTTCGGATAACCAACTATAGAAAGAAACAATCGTATTCTAATAAAGCCGCGCAACTCCAAAGAAGCCGTAATATTTTGTTCAATTTGTAATAAAGACTCCAAGTATTTGGTGGTGTGTCCTTTTCAGATCGTATCCATGTTTGTTTCCTTATGAGTTGATAGACTACTGCGGAATGCGAGGATGACATCACTCATTATGTATATGAGATTTGTATCATGTGACATGCACAATTTTATGATGAAGCGACATATGGCCAATGCGGCATTCTCCCAATTGTTTTTCATACTTTGCATGCAGGACAGCAAAAGCCTTGTGTTGGCTTGAGAAAAGTCAAGGCAAGTTATGCACTATAAATTGATCATTAAAAATGCTACAACCGTTGTTCATTATAAAGGTCTCATGGGATTTCCCCCTTGTAGTTACCCTGCGACAAAATTGTTTATTGCCAACAGGGAGATTTAGCTTATGGTAAGTCTCCTTACAGACAGGTCAAGAAGGTTTAGGTCTGACCTCAGGCTCTGTATACGTTGCCATCTTAGCTTACTAGCCTAGTACACACAGATGAGTACAGAGCATCTTTCAAACACCGAACACACAAACGTTAAGTTGTTTTCAAAACGTTGATTCACCTGGTTGAAACTGCAAGTCATGTTATTGAATGTATCATACATTTAATCTTCTAAACTATTTACAAGAGGTTTGCTTTTCTGCCCAGCTACATGTATGAGAGCTTTCAAGACAGAAGATCAACAGGGAGATAGTTAATCGTCCAACGTGCATTACTTTGGGCTTGCATACCTACCTAACTGGTTTTTACAACCAATTTTAGCCATTCAGTCAGTTTGTGAGGGCAACTCTGAAGAAAACTACAACAGTTGTCGACACACACTGACTACCCTACCCCCGCTTTGCAAACACATGGGTCCACTGTCCTTGAAAATGAGGTCAAGCTCACCAAAACATAACCAGACCACGAAATTGTGTCGATGTTCAATTAAAGAAAATTTGAATTGGGAGTAGCCTGTGAATCATGAGATATTTTGCTCGCAAGGATCCTGATGTGGACGGAACGTCATGAGAGTGGGACAAGTTGAAAAAATCTCCCCCCCCCCCCAAAAAAAAAGGTACGTCTAGAGCACCAGAGGGGACATGGTAGAAATTTGGTGATTTCTTTCCTTGCAATTTCGTTCCTAGGCATTAAAAAATTCCCACAAAAAGGTACGTCTAGAGCCCCAGAGGGTACATAGAAGAAATTTGGTGATTTCTTTCCCTTGCAATTTTGTTCCCTCCCAATAATTATTTAGTTCCCTCGCAATTTTATTCGGTTGCTCGCAATATCATTTTGTTCCCTCGCAATATTATCTCGCCCCTTCGAAATAAGTATTTTGTTCCCTGGCAATAATTATTACGTTCCCGCGCAATATCATTTCATTTCTTCGCATTATTATTTCATTCCCTTGCAATAATATATCATAATATTATTTCGTGGGAATAATATCATTGTGAGGAAACGAAATAATTTTGCGAGGGAACGATGTAATATTGAGAGGGAACACAACAATTATTTCGAGAAAAAGAAATAATATTACGAGGGAGCGAAATAATTATAGCGAGGGAATGAAATAATTGTTGGTAGGGAATGCAATATTTTTGCGAGGGAACGAAATAATTATTGCGAGGGAATGAAAAAACATTGCCAGAAAACGAAAAAGTTATTGTGTGGGAAGGCAAAATTATTGCGGCGGAACGAAATAAAATTACTTTTCTTCCATGTCCCCTCTGGGGCTCTACATTTAGTCAGTCAAGGGACATAAGTGAATTTTATCTCGTCCTGCGAAGGAGCGAAATATTATTTTGAGGGAACGCATAATATTGCGAGGGAACGCAATAATATTGCGATGGAACGAAAAATGTATTTCGAGGGAACGCAATATCATTGCAAGGTAACGAATATTTTTCCTCATGTCCCCTCCGGGGCTCCGTACGATCGTGCCATAAATGTGGCGAAGCACAGTGGTTTACATCGACAGTGTATTGGCGTTTATTATTTGTTTCAATATGGTGATTATGAAATGTATTGCCTTTGGTTGACACGCCCAAAAGTTTAACTCTTTCAATTCCGATTGATACTTAAGTCGGACCACTGAAGACAAACTGCTCTCAACTAAGATAAGGGTTTCATTAAAGATTCATATTGCTTGTGAAGACATCGTTCATTAAAGTACCAGCATGCCTGCAGTTCCAGAGAATATAATGCTGGAGGTCAACGACTTAATGCGCCCACGGAGCGCCGAGGAAGGCTGTTGCCTCAGTCAAAAGCTGAAAGAGTTAACGAATTGGGTTGTTGCTTTTAGAGTAAGAAAGGATTTGATAAATTCCAATAAGCTATCATGCGGGCCAGAAAATATGTATATCGCACATACACGTAAACGTACCCAGCTCACCTGATATGTATTGACAGTCAACAGAGTGTTCAAAATGGGATTGATCGCAGAGTTGACAGAGAAGACTAGCACAGACATACATTTCACCTCCAATCGTTACTCCATTGATTGAAAGAAGGCCCGAAAGAAGATCCAACTCCTCCACAAGATATTTCACGTATATTGTCATTACATATACTGTAGTTTTAGAAATTTTCGCGCGTGTTTAATTTCGCGCAAACTCAATTTTTCTTAAATTACAGTATTTTCGCGCAAACCAATGCGATACAATGTAGTGAAATAGAAATAGAATCAACTTATTTTCGCGCATTTTAATTTCGCGCTTTGGGTGGTAAGGCGAAAAGCGCGAAATTAAATCGAGCCCGAAAAATTTCAAGAACTACAGTATACTTCGTGTTCCGACTCTCAGAAGTAAATGTTTAGCAATGACCTGCGTGCAGACGCATAAAACAATTTATTTTGAGTCAATATTTCTTAAATTCGTCAGGAAAATGTTTTAAACATCAAGTATACCAATCATTCGATATCATGCTAATTACGTGCTCACTGTTGAAATCCATCGGTACTTGGTGATGTCGAGAAGCACCGAATTGTATTTTTGTTGCTTACATCATGAAGTTTTTGAAAGTCTCCATTTTGTAAAGTCGCAATAAGTCATTGACATATGTCGATAAGCACACCTCACAGCAAACGGCCGGTGACAGAACCCGGATTTATCAATGATAGCATCAATCACGGTATGTGACCCCTCCCCTCTTTCTCATTAAATTGCACATTGGTGGCTTTTGTCAGAAGATGTTTCGCCCTTATTCACCTTTTCATGATCCTGCTCATTTTAGGGGTGAATTTGTCACTGCATGCTTGCCTAGTGAATCCATTTCCCCATACGCATTCCCATGGGTAGAAGTAAAGCAAAAGGTTTATATATGTTTTTGTGACCACGGAACGGCCGGGTCTTGAAACAGCAACCTGCGGCACCAATCGCTTGGCCGAAAATGGGAAAGGCACATACCAACTGTACCAAATCCCATTCCTAAAAGGAATTGTTCAATGGAGGCACGTATGCGTGAATACCATAATCGACAAGGCCCGGTGACTGTACATGTGTAAGTCCACCAGCATCAAAGGAGCACCGAAAATATATGTTTTTTCGTGTCCACGGAAC
Organism: Hermodice carunculata; assembly: GCA_964020975.1. Classification (NCBI taxonomy): domain Eukaryota; kingdom Metazoa; phylum Annelida; class Polychaeta; order Eunicida; family Amphinomidae; genus Hermodice; species Hermodice carunculata. The sequence goes on from OZ026612.1 coordinate 26,785,530, forward strand.
GGCCGGGTCTGGAACCAGCAACCTTTCAAGGTCACTCATAGGGAACAGGAAACCATTAGCCGAGGAATGGGCCAGTTCAGACTAATCACTACCATTGTTCCGATTACTTTGAAATTCTCTATTGATGTTAAACAAATTGATACAATCCACTTACTGGGCCCCAAATATGGAAAGCTGCATGTGAACCCACACCCAAACAAGCCAAGTATGATGTTCCCAAGTTAAAAAAAGTCTAGATTTAAGCCACAAAATATATATTTTTTAATGACAACATAACAGAGGTAAAGCTACAAGTTTATTTCACACAATAATCAAAACACAGGACAGAAGAAATGAGTATGTGTCATATTACAGCCATAAATGTGTAATAATTGGCAACTTTTTCTTTCAATGCGATTTTCTCGGACCTGTTTTTTGCTCAACCTCTGTCATTTGTATCTCGTCTCACAAACATACAAATTGCCCCATCACATTTAAATCAATGGACATCAAAAGAAAAATATTAAATCCAGGAGCGGTTCCCAGGATTTTTTTCTGACAGCTTCCTCCGTGACTTTTGGAGCTATATATAGACAAAAAATGAAAAACCTGTCAGGACTAAATTAAGAATTTTATAACTTTTTATTTTTGCTATTTCAAGACTCATCATTGAATTCGATCCTGGGCATGGATATATATATTAAATTTCTTCTGATTTCAACTTGAAACAAAAATTGTGCGACTTCTGCGTGAAAAATGTGAAAATCTTAGCAAGTCAGAAAGAATGCGATAAACTCTCAAAAAATTCCAATCCTGTAAAAAAAACCCTATGGATACAAATATATGGATATGTAGTAATCAGAAAATATATAGGTTTGATGTACTTGTGAAAAAATTAAATGGGTAATATCGATCCAAAATAGCCAGTTTCACTGCACACTAGCTTCCACCCTAAGTATAGAAGTGTCATTTTTGCATTTTTCTGGCAGCCTTTATATAGGGAATGTAGGCCATGATTCAAAATCACCCCCAGGCGGTGATACCAAATAGAACATTGGCACTTTAGGGTAAAAAAAAACACATGTCCAGAAGCAATAATGCATGTGAAGACAAAGTTCCTTGATAACTTTACCCCAAGGGTCACCAAGGACTTCAAAATATAGGATTGAAACGGAGATCTGACTTCTTGCACAATTTTACTAAATAAAATGTACCTGCACGTTTTCGTTGACTGACATCATTCGTACCATTTTCAGTTCAAGGTATATGTACCAATATGCTGTCAATAACGACAAGTCTATAAGAAGCATCATATAAAATGATTATAAAATCACGAAGAGCCTGTGCTGGAAATGAATTTAATCCTATTAATTCCTTTTTCAAATAAGCAATAGTATTGACTCAAAGGACGTGACGTGAACCATAAATACAATATTATCTATCAGGCACTTTTGTTATGTGTGTTGCACATATTTCCACATGTCCACAAAACTGTAATTAATCTGCTGAGTTATCTGTTGTTGATATTTTTGTTTTGCGTACGTATCCGCTGGATTTCAAGGAGCACGCGATCTAGTTTTCATTAATTTGGAGAATATAAAGGTTGGATTTGTACTATTGAATAGTGTTCCTAATTACCTCCAACTGGCTGTCTTGTAGAAGTTGATCATTGTGCCTTGAAATGCAAAATAGCGCTTTGTATGTTTACCCTTTAAAAAATATAATTCCATAGGATCAGACAAAAATGAAAATAATTTTATGTGATGTAAGTCAGGAGAAGCCAATTTTCCGTCCTATTTTTGTTTCTTTCATTCAATTCCATTCTAAGAAGACGACTCCCGTATTAAGACCATGTTTTTCAGTAGGTGAAGAAGCTGGGTTGTTGGTTACTGTCATGATGGAAGTTACTCCAAAAAAAATTTTTTCTTCTTTTTAACGTTATTAACATTTCTATACCATTACTTCATCATATCTGAAAGTTATTTGGATACATTTGCAACAATGCAATAGAAGCATAGTATTGACTCATTCCTTACCGAAGAGTACTAGAAGCATAGTATTGACTCATTGCTTACCGAAGAGCTTTTGAACAGACGTAATTTGGAAATCCACATATTATGTGATGTAGGACTTTACCGACCAGTGTCGTGCGACACCAGGTTCAAAGTATTATATCAACCGAAAGAGATTAGCAAAACTCCCAAGGCACCTTGGGCATCCGTCAATTCTACGTGACCAGAAACCCGGATTACATCTTTCTTGGGTGAATGTCGGACTATATCATATAGTAGTAATCTGCTATATTCTGGTGCGTTTTGCAAGAAATCATGTTTGAAATCATAGTATTTTGAATTATAAGGACATCTAGTGCCTGAATAAGTTTTCTTAATTAGACTTCAAGGTCCTTAATGTATACCTAGTTTTTAGTATGGAAATGTGATCTGGTGATGAACAACAGTACTTTCTTTGTTGTTACTATATTCAAAGAGGGTCCCTGCTATATTATAATCGTGTATATGACGTCGTATCTCTGCTGACCCACATATTGCATAATTTAGTCAATATTATTCATTCGACATTTGTAATATACTAAAAGAGCAACAAACTGATTTCAGGATTGGCACTGGTAGTGGGGTATGCTTGAAACTATAAAATTCATCTCTTTTTCCCGCCTTCAAAAAACATGGAAACATCTGGGGTGCCGCACAGTTTTCCTAAATGCTCCAGGAAAAATTGCTTAATGTTGATGATGTTATTTCAGGAGACACTCAATGACTTACTTAGTATTTGCAAACCTATAAGAACATCCAGTATTAGTTGTGACTTTGCAGATTAAGTTAATACTGAAATCTTTTATGCTGCTTAATTGTACATGATGGAGACTAGACGTTTTATTTATTTGTTACAAAGGTATATAGTTTTTCCTGCAAGTGGAACTTCTGTATTGTCCAATGTGTGTTGTATATTGAACATGTATATGTGCGTCTGCATGTCCTGGAGATTCCTCAAATTAACTCCGGTACATGTCGAGCTAATGTGTCATCTACATTATAAAATAAACACGTTTACAATACAATTCAGAGACTCAGCCACACTTGTATGTTTTGTAACTGGATTATTTTGATTTGCTATCTTGATATGCTTTTGAATGGATTACCTAAAAGCACATATATACCAAAATTATTACTTTTTTTTCGTTCTGTACTGTTCATACACTAATGGAACATTTCCTCTTACCCAAGGTTATAAAAACCAAAAGAATCAACAAAGTTACAGGATGGCACAACCAGTATGTAACCGTTTTATGTTTTATCCCACCACATGTGCATTTTAACTCCTCATTTAGCACCTTTTTAAACGTGCTACGTGTCATATGATAATCTTTTTCAGGTAACAGCAAAGAAACTGAGCGTTTAATCTTGAACAATTTGAGACATGTTTGTACATTAGATTATTAATTTGAAAGAAAGGCCTCGTGTGTCAATATAAACAAACTGGTAAGGGATTATAATAGTGGTAGTTTTACTTTTTTTAAATACAGGTCATCAGCATGGGCTGAAGTATTTGAATGGCTTGTTATGGCTTCATGCGTTATACATTTTACGCACACACGCACGCATGCACGCACGCGCACACACACCCATTTCAATACGGTTGTGAAATGTTTTTGTTTTTCAAGAACACAGCAAATGCAATGGTGCATGAATTGCAGTGCCTCAAACGTTCTGTTAAATAATACTACTAAAGTGAACCATGTTAAGAATATAGGAAATACTGTTGTAATCTTCGATTCATATGTTTTAATCGCTATTATGCACAGAACACGAGAAGAAAACAGATATAAGTTAACCATTGCAATCTGACACCCATCAGGTAAAGAACGGACTACTAACAGTTACTGGTAAAATGTCATCATAGGTGCCAGTTAAATGGTTATTTACAAAATCAAAAGGAAGCTTAATTTGGTGCCCCGTAACTCAAAATATGTCAATGCAGTTTTTTTTGTCTCTCACGCACCAAGTGGGTGGGGTTTCTTTTATGTATATAATTGTTTTAGTGCCCTTTCGAATAATTCAAGCTGATGCCCGTCTAAATGCGGAGTATAAGTCGTGCTTCCTTCAAGTGGGATCGTCCGTAAACTTACTTTGGTTACCTTCGCCGTCAGTGAGGAGACGTTGACTGCACAAAATAGAGAAAACATAAAGTGGTACCCACAACTCGTGAAGAATCACCAGATCTAATAAACCACGACTTAACAACTCTCAGTTGAAAGACCAGCTTACCGTTGACCAACCACCCTGCGTAAAGGAAGTTAACAATAAGTCAAATCGGCGTCTCAGTCGATCATGTTCAGTGAAGCGAGGCCTTTATGAACACGCAGGTTACCAGACTGGTATATTTTATTAAGGCAATTGATGCACCTGCCTCGGTTTGTCTGGACTCAGAACCTTACAGTCATTTAGTTTGTATTTCATTTTCAAAATGTTTGTCCAGGCAGTTGTACGACAATTTTGTACCGAAGCAAGGTTAGGTAGATCTACCACCATATGGTCGTGATACTGCAGTGTTGATATCTCGCATGCATCCATTGACTTTGTCCTGCTTTACCTCACTGAATTACTATGTTTGCACAGATATGGTTTGTAGACGTTTGTGACAACAAATGTAAAGAAAAAACATTGCATTAACTGACATTTGTATGATACTGCCATTATCTTTGCGTGGTAATGTAAAACTACTTATATCTTGAAAATGAAATAAAATATCTTTCATGCCCACCAGAGGCTGTACATTATTGTTTATCATTATTCACATGTATCTTGTGCGTCATGTGACAATCATATCATTCCATCCTCTTTTACTATCATGCTGTTTGATACTAATTGTACTCTCATAAATAAAGTATAGGGCTTGCATCACAGGGCGGACTGGCTGTTCAAAAGCAGTTTTGATCCGTTTTGAAATATCCATTCGAAGTTAATATTGTTCACATCATATCACAATCAAAAAAGGGAAGTCTCTTGGTGGGATATTGATGCCCTGTTTTGGACTGTTGAAAACATAAAAACTAAATCGACCATAAACATGAAATGCATCACAGCTTTGAAACAATAAAAATCCTGGACCCCTTTAACAAAGTGCATGTGAGTTTAAAAGTCATTTTAAATCATCATTGGTTCTTCCTTCTGTTGTTGGCCAAACATCATCACCACATATGCCTTATGGGAAACAATGAACTCTACAATTTACATAAACGTGAATTGAACTGCTTTTAACGCCAATAATTTCACATGTAACATTTCCCTCAGCATCAAAATCCTCAATTATCGCCATTGGTGTCGCGGTGCCACAAAAGAAGCTCCGGCAAGACTGCCTGCAATGAAGTGTCATTAATAGCGTCCTCCACATTCAAAACTAGGATGAACTGCAGAGAACCACAGAACAGATGAAAAAAGGCCAGAGATAGAGAAAAGCTTTATCCACTTGAAATATAATTAATCTGCTTTATTATTAACCACCAATTGTCACTTAGTGTATTTATGTGTTTACAATTAGTATTTCCACAGGATTCCTGATCAGGGACAATAAAAAAAGATGAACATGTACAATTTCATGCACACCCCTTCCAAAGTTCATATATTGTGAAGACGTGACATTAACACACCACGATCAAAACTACCCATTTAAGCATAGATTCTGGGAGTCATGTTACATATGGTGACGCTTATATCTCTATTATACCTCCGATTCTCAAAATCACCTTGACATCTTTATCGCAATGTATTCTAAGGTAGCAATAAAGTGGAGTTATTGCCATTCATCGTAAAATTTTCAGTCGTTTCCAATATATGTACAATTTGCTTATATAGCAACATTTGCGTAAAGGGAAGAAAATGGAAATTCCTAAGGGAGTGCACGTTAATTTTTTTGCATTGTTTTGAAGGTATGAATAAATGAATAAAGAATTAGAACTTATTTAAAGGATCAAGCTTAACTGAAATTACGGACTGCTGTATACATTTTAAATTTATGTTTTGTTTTTCATATTTTGTAGCGTTTCCTTTAAAAATAATGTATTTAAACTAAGATTTTAAATTTTTTGCTTGTATGGTTTTTTTAAAAGTTTCTGTAAAACTATCTTTGATAAGACACAGAGCATGTCTTGAAATACACTCATATCTTTCAACTCTCACCAAATGTACTGGATTGACTTGCTTGTAAGGGCCACTCGCCACTGAAATTGAAGATTGGTATAGTTTTAGTTTCAATTAAATAAGCCATGATTTACATGGCATTGGATATGATGCATAGCATTGCGTATAATACATATTCTTGCAAATAAAGAATTATTTCCTACGGTATCATGCATTTGCTCCCCGACCTGGAAAATACAAAGTTTAATCAGTACTTTCACAAACACGTCCTTAAAGTGAACACTTACACAACCATAACCTCAATTAAGCATCACCAATTTGCCACCTCGATACACGTTTCTTGGGCTTAATAACCTGAATATTAATTTAATCAAGAAACAAGGTTATTAGACTCAGCGATATGATACGTTAAGCACTGTGTGGCCACTCTTCTTGCCGTTATATCAAAACATCTTAAAAGCTCATTAAAATGTTTAAAAATTTGTGTGGGGTTTCACCGTGAAAACGGTGGTGAATTATGTTACATGAGACGTAACCTATATTCTTGATATTTACAAAAATTGTAAAGTCTCCTTCAGGTAGATGTATAACCGTTCTACATATTCCTATAAACAAACAACAGTTGTGTCATAATCCAATGCTAGTCACAGAAAGGGGTGTTTTACAGCATTGTTTTTAGCAAATCAGCTAGTAGACTCGTAGCGTACAGTTCCATAAATATATCCCTGTGAGTTTTAGTACCCTTTGAACAATAAAATAGCCGTATCCATGTAGTAGAAATAGATAAAGCTGCCAGATTCGTGTGTAACAGAGCTGTAAAAGTTTTTTCCAACAATACATTGCCAGGTTGGCTTGAATTTTTTGTCAAATTCTTGTTTCAACCGAGAAGCTAAAGCTTTCTCCACCGTGCCCTTTTTCATCGCTGCTGCGGTAATCTTTATGGCCTCCTTTTTCATCTCATGTGACATATCAGAAGTTTTGATGGTCACATACTTCTCGTGTGGAATTTTTTCCTCTTCAGTTTCTTTCTTTTGCGTAGACGTTGCCTGCAAGGTTGCACAGAAATGTTATTTTAAAATATGATGAATACACAGGGAGTAACTTGTACAATTTTATTGGTACACGTAGATGGTATACTTCATGAACATAAAAAATCTGTATATACCGCCCAGTGCATGTACAATAAAAAACACATGAAACGTTTAAAAAAAAAACAAGAGAAAATCATAACGTACATGCATTGTGAGTCTTGAAATAAAATTCGCTGATGCTAAAAGCACATTAAACTTTAGACGGTTTATCAAATTCCTATTATAGTCATATCATTACGCAAACTGTGTTACAAATTTCTTTGAAAGTGTATTTCCAATGTATGGTACATATCACACTTCTAGGACCACATAATCTTGCATCTAGACCTGATAATGGTTGAAATGTCCCTCTCAACAAAAAAAAACAACACAAAAATGCGTAATATGCTCCACAGAACATTTCATCACATATTTCTGATGATATGTAATTTGTGATAACATATAACAAGTGTTGTCGTTGTAAAAACATTGTCTGAAATATATATGTGAGAGAGAGAGAGAGAGAGAGAGAGAGAGAGAGAGAGAGAGAGAGAGAGAGAGAGAGAGAGAGAGAGAGAGAGAGAGAGAAACTCCGGGCAATGGTTATTTTATGTAGTTCGCATACGTTTTTCCAACCTATGAAGCAGCCTTTATTTACTGGTGGGATTTTGAGGTGAAACCAACCTATAAATCGCTATCAATTACTAAAAATGAAGAAAACTTTTCGGCCTTCATAGGACAATACAGGCAGCTCATTGTGTGTTGATAACATGTGTTTGTTTTAACTTGCAGTTTGTTTTCATCGGGAATATCTAAATTCTGACAGTAGGGATAGACCGATATTCTCAGATGTTGGGTCTTTTCTTTCCTATCGAATGTTAGAACGAACACCGACTGAAAGGTCATTCGATATCGATATCGATATCATTGATATTATTGAGTAATATAGGTCTACTAATGCAGAATTTGGAAATATAAAAAGCTTTGTTACGGCACAATGAATATCAGAGTCTCTTCTATCTCTTCGTAGACAAGTGTCAAATATATTGTACAATCTTTTGAAGTGTATATGAATGAGTTTCAAACTAATTTTAGTATTTCGTGCCTCCTCAACACTGAATATCGGCATCGGATGCATTCAACTTCATATCAGCTCATCACCGTCTGACACACTTCCAGGCCGGTTTGTAACAAAACAGTGAAGCACTTATTTGCTCATAAACAGCACATTCTGCGAAATTAAGAGCCAATAATATTAATTGAATTTGTGATGAAAAATAAGGCCAGAGCCACGCCTGGGGCCATGAATGTGACGCCAGCATAATTCAACAATGCACATGTAATTGTATGGTCTAACATATTATTGGTACTCAGTAAGGCATGTTATCTAGTTTGTGAGATAATGCCATTCCGAAGTTTTTCTACAATGCTCATTAAAGCATGATGTAACTGATGAAATGTGACAGTGATGGTACAACTCTTTATTGACCATCACTATAAATCATTTACGGAAACATGAAAGCTCTACCCAGTGTGGTTAGTGAAATATTGCCACCCTGAAGTTTTTTCTGCAATTCTAATTCAAGCAAGATGTAACCAACGAGGTATAACAGTGATGGTACAAATCTGTATTGACAATTACTTTAAATCATTTAAGCAAGTATGAAAGCCCTGGCCAGTTGTTTTTTGTTTTTTTTTTTTGTTTTTTTTTTTTTTTTTTTTTTTGAAATAATGTCACTCCAAAGTTTTTCATTGACGGACATCTTCTTTAAAACTTAAAAGCTTCATACACTATTCCACCATACCGACAATGGTATAAACAGGTAGATAATAATACAATTTTTAGCACCATAGAGTTGACTAGAGGTGTTATGAGGTAAATTGTACAAAGGTATTAGCTGGAAGCTACCTCTTCCACTATACTAGATGAAGGTTGAAAAGAAAGAAATCCTGCAAAAAGTGAGTATGATCATGGTTTTCCGACTTAAGACGGATTAGAGAACATTCTCTAGGCTGGTTAAGTATACTTCACCCCGGTCACTTTCCTTCTTACCACTCTTAACACTTTGAGGACTACACTTTGTCATCTCAAGCTCCATCTTGACATATTTTGACTAATGTCTTGGGTTAGTGTTGTATTTATTAGGTATTTGGTCAAATCTCTGGAAACATTTCAACAGATTTTTGCGTAGTTTTTTTATAATCTTTGTGTTGTAGTAGTTGCAACAACGTTCTGACTCTAATCGCTAAAAAGTGTGGTGTTTCTAGCAATACGCATCACTTGTCCGATACAAACTCCATATGCTTGTTTCTTCGGAATGTTTCTTGTCAGATCAGGGTAGGAGGTAATATCAAATTTGAACTGGTCTCTCTTGTCAAATATTTTTGTTACATACTGGTCGTTCTTTATTTGTATATCTAGATCAAGGAAAGTAGCTTTCGTATCATTTTCATGTTCCCGATTTAATATTAATTCTTTGGGATATATGTTTTTCCAATTTCCCTTTCTTTCATCTCCATTGTTTAAAGCACACAGGTCATCTATAAATCTTCTTGTGTGAGAGAGAATATAATCTTCTTGCAGCTGTAAAGTTTGTTTTTGCCAATTCTTCCATCCATTTTGATTCATAATAATGTAAATAAAGGTTGCCAATACATGGGGCTGGATCTGTTCCCATTAGTATGCCTACTATTTGTTGATAGACTCTAGTTGCAAAGCAAAAGTATGCATTGTTGATAATGCATTCTACCATTTTAGCACACTCTTGGTTCGTGTAAGATATTCCTTTGCTCTTACCTTTATTAAATTTAGCCTCAGCACCAGATATTTTAATATACTGACATGTGCCACCATTGAACGCTTTATCCAACATTGAAATTAACACATTGTTTGGGTCTGTCAAGTTGATCTTTCTATACAATGTTGAGAAATCAAAGGTATGAATTGATTTGGCACCATTCTTATTGTTGATTTGTCAATGTCTTATAGAATATCACTTGTGCTATCTGTAATCCAGATTCTATTCACTCCCGTGTACATTTTCACTTTTTTGCAGTAGTTAGTATGTTAATTTTTGACAAGTTTGAGAACTTTAGTGAGTCGTTTGGAAACTTGTTTCGAAACACATTTCTTTGATTTCTTTGCTGCAATGATGAACCTGAATTTAACAGGGTTTTTATGCATTTTGACAATTGCATGTATAATTGGTAATTTCTTGTCCTCATTTGAGACAATGCATTTCAACTCCATATTTTTATCCACATATCACGTATACAGACGGAAAGTGAGTTTTTAGTTTCGCCAACAGCTTACGCTGGCTAGACACAAAAGCCCCCACATGACGTATTTGCGTTTCCAATCATCAGAACAGCACAAGACAATTCGCATGTTGAATAGGTGGTCACAAATGGCTTTTTTGTGTGATAGAAATCAGTATTAACATTGTGAGATTCAGTTTGCGACTTTTCTTTGTGTATGAAAATGCCACAGAGGAACTACTTGCTATGTTTTAATGCCAATCTGAAAGGAAATGTGATTGTTTGTGTTAAATTGAACTACCAAGGTCTTTCTTGTAGAATGGTCCCGTCACAGGCTTCTACCTATACACCAACGTACAGGAATTATAATAAAAAAAACCTTCAACAATTCAATGATTTTTTTTCAAAGCGTACATTTTCAATGTAAATAACACATGGCTTTCAATAGGTACTGTAAGGATAAGCAACGAAACAATGTACATAGCTCTCATAGATTATAAGAAAGCCTATGACAAGGTAAACAGACTAACACTAATTAAACGTCTAGCGGCAGTAGGGCACGGTTCCTCCTTCCTAAAATCAATCAGTGCGCGCATCTTTAACTTCACGGGTATGATTGGTAATGAAATATTTGCTAACACAATGGGCATAAGGCAGGATGGACGTCTCAGCAATCTCAGCTCTTTACGTTCTTCATCGATGCAACTATTGATGCAAAACACAAGTCAGAACCTGATAGTTGGTTGGACACGCTCCACTGCCTCCTTCTTATGGATGATACTGCTACTTTCACTACTTCCTACCCACGGTTGATTTTGAAGCTAAGCAAGTTTTTTCTGTGTGCCAAAGAAATAGGTATGAAGATTCACTGGCGGAAATCACAGTTTATCTCTGTAGACGCTAAAAGATACAGATTATACATCCTTCGGTGATGCAAGGGGAAACCATACAACATCGTATACTTATCTAGTGACTCTTGTGCCCAATGCTCCAATACAAATATAAGTTCAGGAACATATTAATGAGAAATTCTCAAAAGTACTGAAGTTTTACTCATTTTTAAGAATGAATTCTGACGCGTTGTTTTTTTTTTTCCCAATGAAAGAAAAGTGTGGGATAGTGCCTGAAATGTATTTATCTGGTCCAGTTGCAAAACTTGGTTTACTAGTAATTTAGATGTAGCAGAGAGACCTTATTCGAGTACTTTGAAACAAAAGATGTCGGTCCGAATTACTGCATCAAATAACATTATAATAACCGAAAAAAAGTGGTGCGAGTAATGCGGCGGGCCTCATACTTGACAAAGAACGTCAATTCTTCAGAAAATTGATGGCCAGAACAGATGTTAGAAATAGTTAAACCGTATATTTCCTATCAAAAGAGGCATCTCTATTAGAAGACGCACCCCGACTTTGGGACATCTGCAAGGTTGTAATCTCCGTTATTCCATTCAGCAGAAAAAAACCCTAATAGGAGGCGCACCCTGACTGCAGGCTGTTAAATTAAAGTAATCAAAATGAAAAATTCCCGCCAGAGTTTTATGCGTACCACTCGCGCAAAAAGTTTGCATTCTATATGACCAGTCTACGTTTTTCTTTCCCTTCATTGTCACGTGCTTTTACATCCTTTTACCAATATTAAAGAGGCATAGTATTACCTTTCTTTCAGTCTGCGGTATTTTTAATCAATAAAAAGTACTTATGTCAAAAATGCAACCCTTCTATTATTCCTTGACCCTATGATGTTAAGTGTTCTTGATATGTCATAATCATAATCATCAGATCATGGTGCAGGGAAAACTCTCTATTAGAAGACGCACCCTATTTCATCTTCTTCAATTTGGAAAAATAATGAAACATGAATTTTACAGAGTAAGAGCCTGAAACAGTGAAAACAAACTGCAATGTTGCTCTACTCATTCTGTGACATATCTACAGATAAGTCCCTCTTTAAAAAGTTCACGGGTTATAGAAAGGTTGTGTTATTCCTGAACTGAACAGGCTTGCATTCAGGAAGCTAAGAAGAACTTCCCATAGGTTTAAAATAGAAACAGGCCTTTAATATTACAAGACACACACGACCAGCACGAGTAAATAAGGGGGGGGGGGGTCAATGAGATCAAAGCCACAATCATGATTCGCTGACATGGCAACCACTGTTTCGTGAACAGGAGCATTGTCTTGGTGAAACAGGACTCCTTTAGTGAGAATTCCCCATTGCTTAGCTTTGATAGTTTCATGCAATGTCTCAGTAGGTCTGTATAATATTTTCCATTTATAGTCTTGCCTTTTTCAAGACAGTCAATCAGCTGGATAATCTTGGAATTCCAAAAAGTCTGAAGCAATTACCTGTCCAGCAAAAGGAACCGACTTGGCTTCTTTTTTTTTTGGAGGGGGGGGGGGTGATTCCGCATGCTTCCATCGTTTAGACTAACTTTTGGTCTCTGGTTCAAAGTGATGAATCCAGGTCTCATCCATGGTTACAAATCGGGCCAATTTTTTTCTGGATCTGCTTCAAAATGGCATAAATTGTCATGGGACACCAGGAATCTGACCCGTTTCTGATCCACTGTCAAGAGCGTAGGAACCCCTTCCAGATATTTTGTCATTCCCAGCTCCTTGGTGATAATGTGCTGAACCCTCTCGTGAGAGATGTCCACAACACTAGCAATATGTTGAGTGGTCAATTGTCAATCAGCCATCACCATGTCATGCACCTGGGTAATGTTTTCAGAAATTGTTGCTGTTGAAGGCCTTACTGAACGTGCGTCATCATCAAGGGTCTCCATGACACCCTTGAATTCTGCAGCCCACTTCTTAACAGTGGAAAAGGAAAGGGCAACATTGCCTAAAGTGGAGACCTGTCACCAAGAGTCTGTGTTAAAGTTAGCCCTTTTAATTGCAGGTACTAGCTGACTGCCCTATAGCCAGTTGTGTCCCTTATTGGTGATTTCAATGGGTAGGTTCACAAGATGGTCTGGTACAATGACAGTAACCACACAACAGTTGCAGTTTTTATGCTTATGATTCATTAAATGATTGTACTTGTCTGTGGAAAACGTTTGTTTCAATCTGATTGAGATATCCTACTTGGACTTAGAACTTTTTAGTTGTCAAAAGAAGCCATAGTTGAATGCATACAGTTCATAGAGTTTGTAAATAAATATTGTGTGAAGTGGTGTTTGGAAGACTGGAAAAGATTATATTCTAATACAAATGCTTGAATCGCCTCAAAAACAGCTTCATTTCCTCTGTTCAATGTTCACTAGCTTTAAGATTACGTCTAACAGTAGGTTGCTTGCTATGTGAACAGTTTGGGGAGCTTTGTAATTTAAATCTAGGAGAGGACAAAAAATTATTTATCGAGGAAGGGAACAAACACGAAACAAAGCAGGCATAATGTTTATATTTTTAATGCTCGTAATTAAGAATTGAACTGACAGGGGAATTACAATTGCATACATGGATTGGAATCGTTTGGTGGAAAATTTGACAGAGACCCCACCAAACGACATATGAGGTGAGTTCCTTTGGGTTTTTTGAAGGAAGACAAGAAGCATCTCCAGCAAATGCTTGACATCAGTGTCATAGAGCCTTTGACTCTAACTAGGCAGCAGCACCCACTTTATTTGGAAATAAAGATGGCGTTGTCCGCTGGTGTATTGATAACTGCAAACTCAAAAGGTGACAGTAAAGGATGCCGACCCCTTATCATTAATTGAAGAGTGTCTGGACACTCTAGGGTGCAATGTCTTCTACTCATCTCTTGATATGGCTAGCTCATATCGGCAGATTCCCATCAAACCATCTGACCACCATAAGGCTGCATTTATGACTAAGCATGGTCTACATTGCCATATGGCTTTTGGAGTTTGTACAGTGCTTGCCATATTCATGGAAGTGATGAACCTAGTTTTGCAAGGACTGATTTGAAAAACTGTCCTAACATTTCTTTATGACATGCTGATCCTGGGTAATTCTTTTTCTAATCATCTGACCAATCTGAGAAAAGTGTTCCGGAGGTTTTAGGAAAAATAATTAAAACTGAAACCTAAAGAATTGCCCACCTTTCCAGAAGGAAGTCAAGTTCTTAGGAAACATCATTCCAAAGATGTTATTAGGGTAATCCTGAGAAGGTCAAGGCTGTACAAGACTGGCTGGTACCTCAGAGCACCTAGGAAGTGGAATCATTCTTAGGGCTCATTAATTGCCATCATGAACATATCCCAAAAATTGCCCAGGTTGTCACATGCCTCAATGGATTGACAGGACAAAAAAATAAAAAACTCCTCTGCTAGGCTTTCCAGAGATGGATGGAACTTTTCTTCTAAGCATTGATACTTGACCTGGTGGTCTGCACAGAACTTTAGCAATTGCAGGATAATGGGAAGTGGCACATGACATCCTATGGTAGTTTTTTCATTGACCGTAGCAAACCGAAAGTACTGTACCATGAGGAAAGAGCTACTGGCTATAGTGAGATTCACTCAACAATATAAGCATTATCTGCTGGGCAGGAAATTTGTGGTTCACAGTGATCACAGAATTCTCTCCTGGCTGATGCATTGAAAATATATTGAAGGTCAGTTAGCTAGATGCCTCAAAGAATTCAGCCAATATGACATGTAAATTATTCACCGAGCAGGGAAAAACATGTGGACGCTGATGCTCTAAGTAGAATTGAGATTGGGAAGCTTTCTGTGACTGTTATCTGCAGGAGTTTTTCCAGATCAGCTTCCATGTGGCGGTTGCAAATATTGCACTCCTGCATATACTCAGTGGCATCAGTTTGAAGAAGACATAGATGATGTGGTCCACTTGACATTTATGACTCTCACATTAGAGGATCTATCGAAGGTATCCCAAAATAGTAATGTCCAGGACATGGCAGACCGGTTGGATAGATATTCTTACCAAGAACTGCAAGATCATCAGCTCAGGGATACAGATATTGTATCTGTCATTTCATGGCTAGAAAACAACAGAGTCCCAACATCAGGTGTGCTTCATATCCACATTCCCTCTGTCTGACATCTGTGAATGTGTAAGTGCCAGTTAGCCATGAATGGAGGAATTTTGTACTACAAATTGGAAGATGCAGTACCCAGGAAGTGTCTTGTGGAAGTCTACAACAGGAAGTGTTCAATGTTGCCACGATGTTCGGTTGGCTGCACAATTATGACAGAAGAAGACCCTTGAACTGCTAAAATGGAGTTTCTTTTGGCACACCATGGGACTCAAGAGAAAGAAATATGTCGAATCCAGTTCTACATATAGCTTAACATGAAGTCCAGGACATGGCATAAGGTAGGTCTGGGTAAGTATCATGCTAATGCTTCTATAGAGAGCCCCCATATTGATATGCTGGGCTCATTCACTGTCAGGTCAAATGGAAATGTGTACATCTGCTCGTGGACCAACTTACTAAATGGCTTGTGTGTTACTTAAATCCAGATCAGACCTCAGAATCTATTGTGAAGATTTTGGATGAATGCATCTCAAGATTTGGTTGTCCCTTGCAAATACCCAGTAAACAAGGAAGAAATATGAACCAAAACTTGATCTCTGCCATCTGTGATTTGTTTGAGGTTACCTAAACTTGGAGAACTCCACATCTACCTAGGGAATAGCTGCACATTATGTAGCTATATTGTACTTATGTAAATATATTCTGGTATGAATAAAATGGCTCTTGTTAAGAATTGTTCTGTGTTTTGTCAGAGTTGGGTGATATGATCTGATTGCTCTGACTGTAAATGGCTCTTGTCTGTGAGACAAGGAAGGATAGAAAATGTAACATTTTTCCATTTAATGTCTCTTTTGAGACTCTTTTATTTTTTAATGAAGATGGAAGAGCCAAGACAGGGTCTGAAAGACAGACCAGAGGAGTGGTTTCTCCTGGATGTTTTTGGAGGATGAGAAAGAGGGAGGAAATGCAGTGAGAGAAGTCCATCAGGTTGATGGAAACCTCCAAGTTACTGTACAGACAGGCCAACCTTTGCCAGACTACCTGCTGCAGCTCTCTAAGAGTATTATAGTGGCACAGCTAATGATGAAGAAGCCAGCTGAAGAGTTGGGAGAATCCCAGTCTCAGAAGAAAATGCCATCCCCATGGTAGATTTACGCGTCAAGTGCCATATCTTTAGGAACCGTCTGCCCTGGTATGCATCACCCATAACCTCATTCTGGGAGTATGGATTTGCTTCCCTTGAGTCTCATCAGCCAGGGATTGCGGAGTTTCAGGATGGATATTTGCAAGCGTGGGCTTCCTTGATGGCATGCCTACTGATCACTTCAGCAGAGAAATTGAGAAGCACCTCTCTGATAAAGGATCTTCACGTTAAGATTATTATAAGATTTCTACAAAAATATCACAATGAGGTTAATTTAACATGGAAGTCTGTCTCTTCTTACATCTCTACTTTGCACCTTCTGACCTTATTCATTCCGTGCAGTTGAAGCTGCCAAAATTTGTACAGGTGCATTAAGGTACACATCACATGCTAACGTGAACTTGGTTGGTCAACACTTGCCAGCAGAATGAAATACTTTTAGTTACCTGTTTTTACAAAATGTATCACAAATAAGCACCTTCCTACCCCTCTGAACTAATTCCTCCAACTCTCACTGCTCTACACCTTCTCCACAATAGCTCCATATGTCGCATTAATTGCAAAACTAATCACTTAGACAAATCTTCCATCCTGACACAATTAAGTTACGGAACAATCTTCCATCCAATATAAGACACTCAATTACCCTCAAAATATTCAAATCAAAACTGAAAGCAACTCAAAAGCCATGGATAATGTTCCTGTTTACCCACGGACACAGATATGCCAACATTTGTCATACCCAGCTACATCTGGGATTCTCGAGACTTAACTTTGATCTTTTTAACAGTAAACACAACAACCTAATCTTGTACCTACCCCACTGAATATATGCAACACTTTCTGCGTGTTGGTGTTTTTGTTTTTGTTTCTGTTTTTGTCCTAAGTGTTCAACTTACAGAATTGAACTTGTCAACTCCATTATCCCCATTATAGGTCCTGGCATCTATCCGAATCAATTATGCACATAGTGAGTAACAGACTAGCTGATATTCCTATCTTTGGTAGCGACAAATTGTTTGTTCCCTTCAACATACAAATATATGATGCCTGCCATGAATACATCGTAGATACAAGACACTTCATATTATGGTTCTGTTATGCATTACCAGTCAGTTTTAATTAGTTGCTGTTTTATATAAACTTATTCTTATGGGTTTTCTACCACTAGACGTATTATTGAGACCAGAGACGTATATGTGTGCATCTACCTGTAGTGAACCATCTTGCTTTGCTTTGTATTTTTGTAGACTTTAACCATTTTGACTTTTTTTATATGGAGTACACATCTGAATCATGTGTACAGCTTTTTAATAACTTTGTTCTGTCCTGTGTGTTTTGTAACGTACATTTTGTGCGTCATTCCATGTTCTGGAGAACCCATCGATTAGTGACATTTCAATGTACTATAGGGCGATCCAGTTGAAATAAGTATGTTTAAACTAAACTACATAGGCATGACAGACTGCTTTAAAATACTCTCCAAACATAATATTAAAACCAATTATGCTTTGTTTTGAAAGAATTCCCAGTGGGTAATTCAAACCAACGATGATAAAACACACAATTTCATGTTAATAAGCTATACAAGAAGTAACTCACTCCACCCGAAACGCATTGATTTGCTTCACTGAATGTATTCAGGCAGACTTAACCACTAACGTGTTGGTTAAAAAAATGGATACTCATCGCTCAGTTAAATAAATTAAGTATCAAATTGCCATGCTTAGCATAAAGACATTGTTTGGTTTAAATATTGTTTTACAGCACCGGAATTTCTGAAGCATCCATGATACATTTGGAATTGAAATATCTTGCTGAAATTTTGCACCAAATTCCAGTACAGCTCCGCAAACGCAGGTGTCTACAATGCTCATTTCTCCCTTTTCTTGATGAAAACAGATATTTTCTGTACTGTGATTGCGCAATGCCGCAGCCTTCCGTTTACGTCATTTTGGCCAAGCCACCATATTAAATACCAGGATATGATATGAGTACTACATACGCTTTGCTTCAGTTGGTGATCCTTTATCTTTCAACATATTTAATGTGGAACAATCCTATTTCATGCAGAAAAAGATTACAGCTACATTAAAATATGACAGGATATGGAGGCTTCTTAGACATACATATGGAATGTAATATATTTATGATGACGTTTAACATATACGTGGAATATGATATATTTACAATGACGTTCCGTACGAATACACTCGATTTTCTTGAGATCATTCTAGCTGTTAATAACAAGCTGATAGAAGGTGCAAATCCACATTTCATAACGACACATAAAGGATTATCTTTTATATCGAGGGGGCTAAAAAGTTGGATTTCCTGGTTTCAATTATAAACTTTTGATACATTTCAAAGATTTTTTCGACTTGTTTGAAGTTTTGATGACCTCGAACGACTATGCATGTGGTAAGCTGTCTTGCTACACGTATTAGTACACTTCTATGGTCTTACAAACCTCTTGTCATTTGCTTCATAACAAATGAACCTTCGCTTCACCAAAAATACAAAAATGTTTTGTGCACTGTCAATGTATCACAATACAAGCCAAAGGGATGCTGAAACCATCCACATTGTAAGGTCAATGTCGTGTTAAATCACTTTTGATTGTTCAATGTTGTAAGGATAATATTAGCATTTCTCCCAAAAACCTGTCTCAGTTAACATGCTGAAGGAAACATCCGATGTGGCAATGCTAATGCTGTCCTCAGTGACGTTTTTACCTACAGCCCTAAAAGATCTTGCCGCTTTTAAGGCCTAATCAGCCAAAAATGACCACCAGCTACATCTGAAAATTCAACGGGCCCTCATCTCATCACAATGAAACCTTTTTGTGATACCTTTCATGCCCTAACGGGATCACGGTTACATAAATATACATTAAGATGGTATAAAATCATACAAAAGCAATCAATCCCACCATAAAATATAATACAGACTAAAAACGGAAATTGGGTATCTATGTACATTTGATGTGATGGTATGATCTTATACAAATTACAAGGCTGGTAACCGGATAGGCTGTTTTCATCTGGTGACATGAGGACTTTAAGTTTTTATGTTTCCATGTACATGGTCTGAATTTGATAATACGGTATACAGTGATTCTACGCTAGGACAAGCAGGTCTAACCAGCTGCATTTGCCTCTCAATAAAAACTATGTGACCCTTGACTCACTCAGGTCGCAAAAAATCGTCAGAGCAGGGAGTCTGAAGTACCGCCAGATTGACAAGGGCCACTAAAATACTGAAATATATGTAAAGAAACAAAAATGACAATTTTACACGTGGTTTTTAAGTTTTTCGCACTTCAGTCTTCTGTATATATAGATAACTGGCAATCATTTGATCAAAATGTACATTAATGTAGCAACATTTTTTGATGTAATAATGAATTTTCATGTGATTGTATCTGAAATGTGTTCAGGCACCAACCAATAGAGATTGGCGTTAATCATCTTTTTAAACAACATATGAACGCCCCAATATTCGTAAAATAAAAGAAAAAGAAAAAAACACCCCCTGTATCAGTCCCAAACAAAGTGCGCCGCCTTGTTGTAAAATAACTTTACTGTACAAATTATGTTTATAAAATCAGGCAATTTTTGCGCAAAATAAATACACATATGATCCCCTCTTTGATACAAGTACATGTTCTGTACTTTATGTTCTGAACTTTATTTTCCACACCCACGCTTTCTGATTTATGCCTGGAAAAACCAGCAAAAGTTGTTTTGTGATTCGTTTTTCTGAGGCAAAAAAGTCGCAAAGTCCTTGTGGAAATGATGCTTTGGCAATGGAACAAGTCGTCTTTAGGTAGCACCACAAGTAACGATCCTCTGGTATCCACCTGTTGCAGCTAGAGCCACCTGAGGATGAACAAAACTTGCCTCATTGGTTGGTTGAAAATGAAATGTGACATAGGGAGCAGGTGCTGCTACTACACAGATGAGTGTATCTGACATGCCCTGAGCAGATTATTATTTCCCAAGCTTTTCTATTTTTATCGCTGTCGAGAACTCGTTTTCATTGTCCATTGCCTCACCATCTCCACCATTTGTAAGAATACAAATATGGGACATGAACATGGTTTTGCCATTTTATTTGTTGGTACATTTTGCATTCAACTGAAAGATAATGACTACTAAAGCTCTCACAATCTGAAAGTCCTCTCGTCGGACTCCACACACCATTTTGACGTCAATCACTTTCGTAACTCCAGAAATAGGGCCATTATTTAAGATATTTATCTTTGTTTGTCTAGATGATCATCACCGATAATTTTTGTTTATATTCTGGTGGACAGACGTACTGTCTATAAACGAAGTATATGATAAAGAGCATATTGAATACCATCCTAAATAAACGTTGTTCAGCTTTGAGAAATCATATGACGAAACAACTATCTGTGGTGATTTTTAACATCGACCTACTTCAAATTCATGATAAAAGACAAACTTACCATGGTTTTTTCATTAATGTGTCCTAGTTTCTCTTCGATAACAGCATTCCCTACTCTATTCCCTGACACAAAAACGAACACTCATTGAAAGTACATTTTGTAAAATAAATTATATTGCCCAAGACTTGCATCAGGAATATTAGTTAAATTTGTCCACATCATATACCATACTTTCATCGTTTTGCACATGCAAACGCCGTCCCAAAATAGATAAACAGATTAACAAAAAACAAACCGAATATTATATGACAAACTTCTGGAGCACAGTAAAAAATCATTACCTTGACTATTTTTAAACAATCAAGTTATTCTAAAATTGTGTCAAAAGAAGAATACATTTCTTACAATGATGAAAAAAAAATATGTGGTCTTCTTAGTTCTAAGTGTTCTTACTTGAACAGAAAATATTCCCTCTTAATCCCAAGGTATTTCATAGTCTGCTTTAAAAAAATAGAAATTTAATGTGGCATATATTGAACCCGCAAAGCACAGATTGCAAGTCCAGGTACATGCCCATCAAGTTTGAAGAGAATCCAACTGTTAGTTTGGAAGAAGTCGAAAATAATGAAAAAAAAAAAAAAAAATTTACTAAAACTACTTAAAGGAACAGCGCCATCTGTGAAACAAATTAAGGTCCATGGGACTCCAGAGGTGTACCTGTGTAATTTCAAAGCGATTAGCCAAGCACTTTTGGGCATAAATTAAGATTCCCCCACCCCCACCCAACCCGAAAAAATCCTTAAAAAATCCAAAAATTGCTGGAGCGTGACCAGTTGACCAAATTCAATAGAGACGCACCTAAAGTACACCCGCATCAAGTCTGACGAGAATCTGGCTAACGATTTTGGAAAAGCAAAAAAAATTTGAATTACCTTTGTAATTCCCACTGACTTGCATTGCAATCAACAGTAATGTTTGCATCTACGGACAAGTATCCAAATTGAAAAACTCGTACAAAATCAGGGTTCAGCGGCATCACCACCTAGTGAACAACTATATTTGACCCTTGCACAAGGTACATTGCCACCAAGTTTCAACATAATAACACAATAGGTTATTCTGAAGCACGAGTCGCATATAGCTTTAATGCATAAAAATCTGTAAAGTAGGTTTTTAAAAAAAAGTAATAAAATCGCAGCGTCCTCTTCTGACCAAATTGAAATCTAAGGATCCGCTAAAGTATTCCCGTGCTATTTCGACGCAATTGGCAAAACAGTTTTGTAGAAGATTTTGCAGAAAATGGATAAAAAGTCATTTTAAAGCATCCAAAAATCACTGAAGCATGGTATGATCATTTGAAGACACTTGGCAGACACCCACCCAAGGCAATACCCACAAGTTTGAACAGGATCCGGCCAACAATTTTGCAGAAGTCGAAAATGTATATGTAAACGGACAACTGACCATCCTATAAGCTCAGCTAACTTACACGTCAGCTGAACTAAAAGTGTACAATCAATGTATTTTCCAAACCGAAAAAAAAATAAATAAAAAAAATAAACTCCTTGAAGATATGGATTCAGGAGACGCCAATCAACTAAATTTGCAGCTATAGAGATCAGCGATAATATAGTACGATAAAGGTATTTCGGGATGTCGCGTACTTGCATTTAAGACTTGTCCGCAGTATTCGATACGTTACATGCAACATTTGATCAGGCAAACTTAAATATTATCATGGTAATAAATGGATTCTCCGCTTGTTTGAAAGTTATCTTCAAAATACGTACCAACACGCAGAATTTGATAACAAATCTAAATTATTACCTTAAATTGCTGAGTCGCACAGGGCTCTGGTTTTGGATCTTCATTACGTTTAGGCCATATACATGCTATTCTTAATGCCAGCAATACATTTAAGTGAATGTGCAACTCTGATATAGATATACCAACATTTAATTCTGACTATCGTTACGGGTGGCTTTCATCTGACACTCACAGTCTTTCACTTCATGCTCTCAGGACCAGGTCCAATTTATTTCAAATAAAAAACATATATATATATATTTTTAAAAATCGACAGTCAAGTTAAATAGTCTGTTTTGCTTTGCTAGACACAGAGAATGCCCCTGTGGACATATGTGATAAAAGTTAATACTCAAAGTATGAACGCAAACTGTGCCAAATTTGTGTTTCATATTCAAGAGAAAACGATGTATTCCGTCCAGAATTGTTTTGTGTGTGCGCGCTCATAGCCTGTGATGTTCTTCAAAAAACGACACAGCTGTTTTTTATAACAGTTATATGACCTACTATGTCTGTTTGGTTGTTATGCAGAAAATTGTGGTACTTGTCCCAATACTGTCATAACAATTGCTTGAAAGAATGGCTTTCATAGTAACATCAATTTGTCTTAATGGGAGTTTCCCTGGCATTTTCATTTTGACTGTATACATGCACCATGATATTTGTATCCAGTTTAGCAAAATAAAACATTCATCAGTTCGGAGTCCTAAATCCATTATTTTTCAAAGTGTGTGCGGAGGGCCCCCAGATACCCATCTGAACAAAATATTTCAGTATTTTGACTATTTTGACACTGTCCAAAAACCCTGGATCCGCCCCTGAAGGATCCCTCGAGGGATCATCGAAGGAAAAACTCTGCAGTTGGAGACAACACATGACAAGACTCAACAGATAAAGGCGTTTTTTCTTGTTCAGTATACAGACAAGCTGCTTGAAATCCATAGAATTCTATTAATATGACCAGAAACAACAAACCGAATGTACATGACCTGGATTTGATCGTTCAACTGAAGGGAATTTGTAAATAAAATATTCTAACTGCACATTATCTAGCTTTAAAAGAGATTAACAAGCATTATATATTTGGGGTTTTTTGTTTTGTTTTTCTTTTTTTTGGGGGGGGGGGATGGCTGAATTGAATTGAAACATCCCGGCCCTTTACATTATTTTATCAATGTTTAGATGATGTTTCAGTCAATACGCAATGTTTTAGCCATGATCAAGCATTTTTTGTTTCAAAGTCACAAAGGCCGTTTTTCACGACAGTTCTTCAGACCACGCCTAAAAAGGAAGGGTACTTTTAGGCCACAAATTGTGACTCTCCCTTCTTGTGCATAGGAAAACTATCTGTCAGTTGAAACCGCCAAAGTATACCTGCACGTTGTATACAGCAAAACAAAAATGAAATTATAACATTGGTAAGAGCATTTAAATGCTATAGTCATTTTTCTGAAGCGTACTTTGAGGTCAGGAGTTGATACTCGCTATCCTTGCTATTATGCATCTGGAAGTCACCCTCCGCCCCACCCCCACCCCCACCCCCACCCCCACCCCCACTTTTTTTTTTGGGGGGGGGGGTATTTTGTTTGGTTTTGTTTTGTTTTGTTTTTGTTTTGTTTTGGTTTTTGGGGGGGTGTCTTGGGGTTTGTTTTTTTGTGTGTGTTTTTTTTTGTCTTGTTTTTTTTGTTTTGTTTAATGCAAGTATTTATGAAGTTTATCGCGTTTGCTACCTCATTCAATATAAGAGTCTCTGCACATAAGATTAGGGCACTTCACACTTCAAGCTTAACTCTTTTACCATTATGTAACAGGTTGACCTGAGCGGTTATCTTGTGAAACTGGCAAACGCACACATGTAGCTCCAGGATTAAGAAAAAATAAGTCTTGAGTTGCAATGCTAAGTCGTAATCATTACCTACCAGTTGGGTGAGCTCAACAGGCAAGTAGTCCATGTTGTTGCTTGTTTCTATTCTGATGGTGTTTCAACTTCTCCTGGCAATTTTCAAAATGGATACTTGATAGTGGCCTGTAGAATCACGCGGTTCTATTTTTACATATGTCATTGTTTTTCTTGTCTCTCAGGAGCGCATTGTACGCTTGAATAAAAGGCGTTTTGCTTCAATTCTCTCGCACAATTTATGACGCACGCGACAAGGTACCTTATCGATCATGACTTTACCGCAATCATGATAAACCAATGTAAGAAGAGCATGACAGACAGCTTCGTGGACATATATACGAGGTCTCGTTTATATGTCCATGGTGTGATTGACTGAAATAGCATCTAAATGGGTTTGACGGCAAAAAGATAGTCCTTTATGGTTTTAAAGTGGGCGTCGCTTCACTATCACCACGTTACCCCCAATCCAAAACCGTAAGGAACTTTCTGCCACAAAACCTGCACTTGGATAGGCCTACATTCCCATTAGCTAGAGGATGGGTTTTGTTTGCGTTTCTGGTATTGTGACTGTACTAGTTATATAACAACGTAGGGTTTCAATCTAAAGACTCCTCTCTGGTTCATTTCCTTTTTTCTGAGCAGACTTTTTTTCCGCACAGACTTGTGTAAACAGCCCGTACTCTGCTGATCTAAGGTTGTTTACAAAATCAAAGTTCTGTGACCTTGGGAATTAGGACAAGGTCACCCATCCCCAAACGAAACTTTGCCCTTATAATGGACTTTAACCCTGTGTAATTTAAATTCCCGGACTCGAAAAGTTCTTTGTATTAGACAGAAAGCAAACTCCACTTAAATGGCACTATTTGATCCAAATCAATGAAGCATGGCAAAATGAACAGACATGGTCGAGACTCATCCAAGGTACACTGCCACCAAGTTTGAAGTGAATCTGGCACAGAGTTTTGGAGATAAAGTCAAAAGTGGCAATTAGCATTAGAATGCCCATTGACTTACATAGTAATCAAAAGGAAAGGTTCATTTACAGGAAAGAATACATGAATTGAATAAAATCGTTAAAAATCAGATATCCACAGCAGTGCCACATAGTGAGCAACTTTCTTTTACCCTTTCCTAAGAAACATTTCCACCAAGTTTCAGTTTAATCTGAGTAACGGTTCTGGAAAAGAAGTCCAAAATAGTGAAAGCACACAAATATCATGTAAAATTGGGAAAAGTTGCAGCACCACCTGGTGATCAAATGAAGAACTAGGAGTTCCTGGGAATGTTCTTGTGTGATATCCAAGCTGGCTTGGGGGGGGGGGGTCGGAGAAGATTTGTTAAGATTTGCAACCCCTCCCCCAAAAAATCACCAAAGCGTGACCATTTGAATAGACTTGGTAGAGACCCACCCATGGTACATTGCCACCAAGTGTGAAGTCAATCTGGATGACCGTTTTAGGGAGGTCAAAAATGTGAATTATCATTAGAATGCCCATTGACTTACATAATAATCAATAAGAAAGGCGCATTTACCAACAAATGCCCCAATTGAAAATATTGTATAAAATCAGGAATCCACAGCAGTGCCACCCAGTGAACAATTTTGTTTAACCCTTTCACAACGAACACTTCCATCAACTTTCAGCTTAATCTGAGTGACCGTTCTGGAGAACAAGTCAAAAATTGTGAAAACACAAAAAAAGATCACTTAGAACAACAGGCCCATGGGCCTAATACTCTGCTGTCACCGTGCCTATATTGCACCTTTTCATCTCTGAGTTGCAAGTTCTCAGGTGGCTTCTGAAAATATAGAGCTCATGTAAATTTAGTGTAAATGTGCACCAGATGGCACTTCGGTCCACATGTAACCATAGCCTATTTGTGCAATTCCTGTGATGGATATTGTTGCATGTGCCAAGACAACATCGAGCGAGTCCTTAACTTTACATCCTCAGTGACCTTGGCACAGAAGATCAAGGTGGTCCAGATTATGTAATACAAGAGGCCCGTGGGCCTGGTGCTGTGCTGACATTGCCATTGATGTCCAGGCTACACCCTGCCATTACAAAATCACCTCTTTCAAATTTACAGGCATGATGACCTCACAAAAATAGGTCAAAGTCACTGATATTACATAACATTTTAGCATTAGACATGGTCTATATATCTTATGAATTTGGCAATTACTATCCAATTACTTTTCCAGATATCGAATTTTATATCTTAAAACACATTTTGGCTCATAATTACCGTCAAATTATAGGTGCACCACTAGTATCATTGGCAACTTGGACTTTGACATCCCCCACAATCCCGTCAAATTTGCTGAGGATCTGCCCAAAATTTAGGATGCAAGAGTGTTCACAAGATTTTTATATTTTGACCCCCTATATTGCATAATAGTGTAGGTGGCGCCACCAATATAAAAAAATAGATTTTTATACACCTTATACATCACGAAATTCATACTGGACTAACTTGAAAACTTTGAATGGTATTGTGGTCACGAGATTTTCAAATTTTGACCTGTATAGTACATAATACTATGGATGGCACCACCAACATTGATGTTGACAAACATTTTTATACACTTTATAACTTCTAAACGTTATATGGGCCTAACACAAACAATTATGGGGTGCAGAGCATTCACAGGATGACCCTTATATTCAAACTGGCCATTTGACCTTGACCTTTAATTCAAATTAAAAAATTATTACTCCTCAAAATATGCGCCCCACATCCAGCTTCCCATATATGGTCTGTTTGTTCAAATCGGGTAATAACTTTTGGAGTTGCTGGAAAAAAAATCAATAAACTTGGACAAAAGGGCCAAACTCCATAATTACTGGGTGATGGTGACTTATGAGGTAGGTCATCCAGTACTGTTTTATGTATTCTGTAATCAAGCACAATTCTGATCTGGAGGCTCAATTCTCTTTGCCATTGATGTCAAAGATACACCCTGCCATTACCAAATCACCTCTCTCAACTTTACAGGCATGCTGGCCTCACAAAAATTGGTCAAGGTCACTGATATTACACAGCATTTTACTTTTGGCCATGGTATATATATCCTATAAATTTGGCAACTCTAACCCAGTTACTTTTCCAAATATGGAATTTTGCATCTCAAAACACATTTTGCCTCATAATTTCCATTAAATTATAGGTGGTGCCACTTGTATCATTAGCAATTTAGACCTTGGCCTCCCCCACAATCCCACCAAATTTGGTTAAGATCCACCACTAATTAAAGATGCTAAAGTGTTCACAAGCTTTTCACACTTTGACCCCTATATTTCATAATATTGTAGATGGCGCCACTACTATCGAAAGGGACCTAGATTTTCATACACCCTATAAGTCCTGAAACTTATATTGGGCTAACTTGAAAACTGTGGATGGTACCATGCTAACAAGCAAAATACGGATGGACAGGTGAATGGACGGACAGACAGACATGAGCGGTCACAAAGGCTCTGCGACCTCTGGTCAACAGAGCTTAAAATAGAAAATTGCAGTGCCATCTGGTGAACAAATTAAGAACTAGGAGTCTCTAGGATTGTTTCTATGTGATATCAATGCAATTAGCTGAGCAATTTTGGAGAAGGTTTTTGATTTGCTGAAAAACAGAACAAAAAATTCATAAAAAATGCAAAAAACACTGGAGCATGACCATTTAAACAAACTTTGTGGTCACCCACTCAAGGTACATTGCAACTAAGTTTGAAGTGAATCCTACTTCGGGTTTGGGGGGAAAAGTCGAAAATGTAATTGTGAATGGATGGACGACAGATGACTGAGCCTCTTAAAACCTCAGCCTGACTAGCAAGTTAGCTGAGGTAAAAATAGCAAAGTAGCTGAATGGATTTGAACCCCGGTTCCTTAAATCTATAGCCCTGCACTTTACCGACCAGTCTATCTGATCGTTGAACTGCCATGCACCAATCTGTCCTTTGTCATACAAATACAGCATTTTGTCAGGGGCAGTGTCCAAAAATGTCCCATGTCAATCACAGCAAATACAAAGCCCTTGCACAATGTCAAAATTAAGTTTCAATATTTTTTTGTCGACTAACACCTTTCTATATGCTATTTAATTATAAAACAAATGCTGCAGATGGTTTACATACGTGTATATTGCTTTCCGAGTCCTGGAAGATCAATCTTCATTGCTCGGACTCTTTCTTTTCAAGACTGATCTTGGTGAAGGTTGATTAATACAAGTAGAACCGATATAAAAACATAATTTGGATGGATCTTTTCTCAGTGCATACATGAGGTCAGGTTAGTTGGGCCACCTTTCTTTATGTTTGAATTCAAGGAAGTCATTCTGATCTTCAACTTTGGGAAATCAGGCTTATTTGGTGTCCCCTTAGTCTGGCTTCAGACCCTTTTTTAGTTAACTTGTCATAAAACAAAATAGCTCATGAATATCTTACAAAGTGAAGAATTTCTGAACACCTTGGCAGGGCCACTTTACAGCCTAGCTTGTTCTACCTCGTCACTCTGACCGCCCCATCATTTTTTTTCTTTTATCTTATATTTATTAGCCATTTTGTTTTATAATGAACTAAGAAAGCATCTTAAGACTAGCTTCCTCTCTGTGAGAATAAGGTTCATGAATTTTTTATGGAATCCTTTTCTGACCAGAAGTTAATATTTGAATTTTAGCTATTTTTTTTCGCATATTGGTGCATAAAGTATTGTTCATATACAGTGTGGGTTCACAGAGTCTTGTCATGATAATGAAGAACTTGTGTTACATTAACTTATTTATTTTCATACAAGTACTTATTAACTCAAAAAGGGGAGCAAATGCCAACACAAAGAGCGTGTCTGGGATTTTAAGGCTGCCAAACGTGTATCTTCTTTGCTTTGGAATCTGTCCCTTTCGCAATGCACATTTAAAGTAACGTACTCCTTCACACTTGAGGGCACTGTTTCCGACAGCAGGGTTTTTCTGCTGAAAACCCAGACTGTTTTACAAACAACGACATTTATGGCACTGTTGAAGCCTTGAATTTTCAAACTTTTTGCACAGAATGTGCAAAAAGGTACCTGTACCGGTTTAGACACGGACAATGACTGGTTGAGCAATGAAGCGTGGGAAAATTGAGCTTTTTTTTGGGGGGGGGGGGGTTCAGAACCACACAAGGTGTGACTTACTTCTGTTTGTATAACATGTAAAATATGAATATTGTATGGATATAACCAGTAATCTGTAATGCAGAAATTTGACCTCGGGACATATTTTACTGCATAACATGTACTTTTATATTACTTCTTATTCATGCGCGTATGTGTTTTCATGAAACAAAAATCAAAACACATGGGTGTTATATGCCAGCAATGAATTTTTGATGTAAATATCACAGTGATCTTCATACATAGCCCAGTGACGTGGTTTTACAAAACATGTATTTTACATGTATGCCTGATATATGTACACGCAATGCTTCATGGCATTTTAAAAACATAAAAAATGCACTCCACTGATGAAAAGTATATGGTTGTGTCACTGTGACCCAGATGCTCGAACAAATGCCCTAATTTTAATTCGGATGATGCATATCTTAGCTGTGATATACAATGTATACTCCTGTGTAAACACAGGGACATTATAACCCAGTAATGAATATTTCATGGATAGTTCATGGTGACCTTGATATATGACCTAGTGATAGACTTACACATGTATTCTATGCCTGACATGTTCATGTGAGGTTTCAGGACGTTCAGTCAATGGACAAAAATGTATGCCCCATTGATGAATAAAACATGGATATGTCACTGTGACCCACATATTTAATCTAGTTCAACAATTTGAATTCATGGCCTGTAGTTAAAGACCCTCCAGCCACAGGTTCAGTTTCCCAGTGGAGAATGAGCAAGGCCTGGATGTTGGATACCTGAATGCCCTGAACCAGGTCTCCAGTAAATTGTAAAATAAACTGGTGCGATGAAACATTGAAGACTGCTATTCACACCATAGGGAGAAGTGAAAAAAAAAAAAAAAAGAAAGAAAATCTAAATCTAACCATTATGGCAACACCACCATTTCAACTAACCCAACAGACCCGCCTCAGGTACAGCACACCTCTACCATGTACGAAAAAGCTGTGAACAAGGAAATCTTAGAATATGAAAATGAAATTGTGATTGGACATACGGATGGACTGAAAGACCATCATCCATGCACACTATGCGCTATTATTGTCACCTCAGCTACAAAAGCTGTTCTTACAAAAATGCATAGGCACCCACCTGCCCCACACCGCCCAGATTTAATGGCTGATATTTGGTAACAGGCAACTTAGTCAAAATTAGCAGCTACCAGTGATCTTACTGATAAGATGGTTCCAACATAAGGTTTACTTAAGTGCAGAAAAATCATTGACCATTAGCATTTCTTCTTGCATACAGTGGTACCTGTCTTGAGAGACCCCTCCAATGAGAGACCACACACCTTTTTAAGACCACTCTCTCAGAACACTGTGCTATCCTTACCATGTTATTATACCTCTAATGAAAGACCACCTGTTTTGAGAGACCACATTTTGGCCTGCCCTAGGGGCAGTCTCTCAAGATAGGGACCACTGTACCTTTTTTTTAGTTTATATTAGGACATTCATATGATAAAACCCTCTGCACTCAGACTTTCATTGATTACGAAATTAAAAGCAAAACGAAAAACATGAAATATGAAT
This sequence comes from Hermodice carunculata, assembly GCA_964020975.1. Lineage (NCBI taxonomy): Eukaryota > Metazoa > Annelida > Polychaeta > Eunicida > Amphinomidae > Hermodice > Hermodice carunculata. The sequence goes on from OZ026612.1 coordinate 26,816,937, forward strand.
CAGATGTTTTATTGCGATGCAATGTTGTTTACATTGTATACAACATGATGTGTGGGACAGTAAAACAATGTTATCTTTCAAGACAAAACAAAAACAGTTCCGTACATAGAATATATAAATCAATTCACCCAGAGTATAACTGGAATCTGTCATGTGGAAATCTCTCAGTTTGACTTGTTGCAAAGATTTACCACTGACTTCCATGTGAAAAGCAAACTGAATCCTTTTGAGATTTATTTCATGGAGAACTTGTTTGCATAATTACCCATATCTACTGCGTAGCTCCAACAAAATTACACTTTCCAAGTTAAATAATAAATTAAATAAAGAAACCAAAGTCCGAACACTGAAATTGAAGTAAAAGTAGAAGTTCTATTTCAGTGTTCGGACTTTGGTTTCTTTATTTAATTTATTATTTAACTTGGAAAGTGTAATTTTGTTGGAGCTACGCAGTAGATATGGGTAACTTTCCAAGTTAAATAATAAATTAAATAAAGAAACCAAAGTCCCAACACTGAAATAGAAGTAAAAGTAGAAGTTCTATTTCAGTGTTCGGACTTTGGTTTCTTTATTTAATTTATCATTTAACTTGGAAAGTGTAATTTTGTTAGAGCTATGCAGCAGATGTGAGTTCTTTTCAGATGTTCAAGTGGTAGCACCCCTGCATCTGACCTGGATCCAATCTTACACTTCAACAACCCCTGAGGTCACATTACGTATTGTACTGGCAACGTGCTTGCTGCTGCATAATTACCCTCCAATACAGTGTAACCTCATTATAATGGTACCATCTGTTCCCTACAAAATGTGTCACATATCTGAATATATGTCAGATAAAGCAGTCAAATAAGAAAGGAATTAAATTTCAGGTCCCTCAAAACCTGCTTTGTTGAGTGAATGCATCAGATATCAGAGTGTCCTTATAATGAGGTTTCCCTACAGTTAGGTTTTTGTGACGTCGTGGCTGTGGCGTATGGTGTCACAGGGAGCAATGAACACTTGACTGGTGCAAAAGTATGAAGCAAGTAAGAACAGACATTGTGACATTAGCACTCAGCCTTTGCTTGTAAATACTCTTCACAGCCACCACAACAAAGCAGAAATAAAGAAATATCAACCACAACACAACACATACTAATTAAGGTGAAGACTTCTTCATTCTATGACCTTTGGCATTAGCACAGAGACAGTAAAATTGGTCCACGTTGTGGAAGTTTACACTTGGCGGACTACACAAAATTTACTTTTGGAGAATTCATCAATGCAATTAACTTAAGTAACACATTGAATACACATCATGGCGCCAACAAAGCAAAGACTTTGCTCACAGCAAACTGTGCTTCAAAGACAAGCTTTATTAAAGGGCAAGAAATTTTCTGTGTGCTAGTGGAATAAAAAAATATTCAGCCCCACTTTCAGAGAACCATGTTACTCACCCTTTCCACTATCTGATTTGTCTGACTATGCAAAAATATTTGAAACGATGATGTGTCAATGTTGATAGACCTCTGGGTTCCTGTATGAGGCACTCTGCTTGTTCTCATGCAAGTCTCTCACCAGTTTCACAGCTTCCAGTACATGCATTTCTGTTCCAGAGTTGAGGCCCCAGACTAAATAAGATTTTGAGCCCATGCTTAAATCATAAATATACCTCTGGTTGTGATCAGAATGAGACAATACCATTCATTGAAACAATTTCTCCACTGGGAAGTTACTTCATTGGTATAATACTGCTGTCATATATAAATCCTGTAAAATTTGGCTAAAAAAAGTTATCTTTCACAAATTCAGCCAATTTCTCAACTCTAGACATTCATTCAAATGTCAACACGCCTGTAGAGCGCTGCCTTATTACTTGGTTCATTCATAATAAACATCACACTACTTTTTTTTGAAAAGCCCACAATAACATTGGTCCATTTGAACGTTAGTGCTGTTTAAAGCAAGTCAATCACTTTTTGGATAAAGTCTTTCCCTTACGTTTTCTGTCGCTTCAAGCATGGGGCCCTGAATGCTTGTCTGACTTCAGTCATTAAATTTTACAAGACCCGAAAGGACTTCTACTTGGTATAAATATCCACCTGTCAACCTGCTGATCCACTGTGGTCAGCTTTAAGATGTTTAGACTATAATTCTGCAGGGATCATCCCACATATGTGTACACTGGCTCCTGCTCTAAAGACCACCTCCCCCGACAGACTTCGTATCGTTTTAAGACCATCCTGCCATGAGAGGAGTCCAGTTTTCTGAAAAATTTTATCCGTATTTTTACGACCACACCCAATATGAAACCACTTTTTGCTGGTAGTAAGAGTGGTTTTAACCCTTTCACCCTTGAATTAAAACCAAGTCAACAGCCTTCCTTGGCATGAGTCGGGTGAGAAATCGACCCATACCAAAGAAAGCTGTTGACCTGGGGCATGTTGAAATTAGTCAAAAACTTTGAAGCAGACAACACCTGGTTTTTGGCCGGTTTAAGGGAGAAAGGGTTAAAATGCAGGTACCACTCTATATGCTATATACTGACTTCATGCATTCTCTCATTATTTGTCTAGAGTGTCTTGTACTTTTCAGTAGCTTCAATGAGGCGCGACGCAATTCCTGGTTCTTTTGCTGAATGGCCTGCGTCATCGATGACATAGAACTCGGCCTCTGGCCATTTCTGAAGAAAAACATGAAAACAGTTATGAAAATAATAGAAAATTTTATGTGGCTTCCAATTTTGTTAATGTTCTCCTTTTGATATCAGATGATATATTTTATTTGGCCTCATGATACATTTTATTTGGCCTCACAAAATAAAAACTTTACCTGCTTAATAAGTATCACAGAATTAGTCTCTTCCTTTAGCTATGCTGTAAATTGGTTTATTTTCGCATATATAAATTTTCACAGGTTTTGTATTTTTGACATTTCACCGTAGTTTTAATTTCACTATTTTGGACATAATTCCTATTCAGACAATGTTAAAATATTATTTCACTGTGTTTTGTTTTCACGGTTTTGTGCCATCAGCGAAATACGCAAAAATAAGAGTACAGCAAAATTAAAACAAATTTACAGTAATAAGATACATGTACAAGATTGTGAAAGTTGTGCATCGCCAATGGACGTATAAATTATCAACATCAAAAGTCTGTGATGGACATGATTCTACGACCATCAGAAATAAAAATTCCAAAAGCATTCAAGTGGTAATTATTTGAATAATCACTGGATATCAGGGATGCCACGTTTCCTTTAAAGCAATCAAAGGAAAAAGCAGTATAACTTGAAATTTTATAAATTTTCCATTATACAATGACAATACTGATTCGAAGTGGACGTGCCTGTTGGCTGTGTAGGAAAAATAAATACTGACAGTGACTTTAAAATCTACTACATCTTATCATGTCTATATTGTTAAATCTTTTTCTCAAAATTGATGAACATACAATGTTTCTACACAGCTTTTCAGAGAATCAACCACTAAAGAACCATACCCAATCAAAAACACAGTTTAAAAATTAATGATCCCATTATGCACTATTTTGTGACACTCATCCGTAAATTCATTTCTTCCCTTACTATCTCTGTCAACTCTCCGCTGACATGCTAAGCCATGTTTTACGCACAAAAATGCAGTACATGTAATTGTTGTAAGCAAATCACTGTCTGCTCATTAGTATAACCGTGCAATCTCACAAAGCAACACAAATCTACATCAACTGACTCAAAGCAACATAATGAGAATCACAATATTACACTTGACCTATCTGTAAACTTAATGCTCCTGTCTATGGCATTTTTCACAGGCAAGTTCCTGAACAAACATATCAATTTTTGTGACTATCTCTCATTTATTCACTTTTAACATAAAACTGAGCCATAATGAAGGTAGTGACTCCAATACATACTGCCAAAGGCTACCCAAGTAATAAAGGTAGTGACCAAGGTAAATTTTCGGGTTCTCCAACACAATAATAAGGAGGCAAGGCACTTTTTCAAGTGAAATCTATACCCAAGCTATATAAATGAAATGCTGGCAGATTCTCTAAAAGCATGCGATACTGTATAAATTCCAATAGCAGCATGCTGTGCTAATGCAAAGATTTCTTGGAGCAGACATGGTTTTCATGGAGTTTTGTGACGATATCTTAATCTACAATGCCAGAAGCAATAACATTTATTATAGAATCCAAGGCATAAAACATAAAATAATAAAAAATGAACCCTCTTCTTTCATCAGAAGCAGTTATTTTTTTTTTAAATATTAAAAAATACTGAAATTTTAATACCCACCCCCCTCATTAAAAAGTAGGGAGTGTGCTTCTATTAGGGCATGTGCTACAACTGGAATGAAAACGGTAATACATTCACATAGGCTTACTTTCCTTTACATAACATATGCCTGGCATGCGTGTGTATATGTATAATATACACACATGTACATGTATATATATTTTTTGATATTAAATATTGATGTAGATATATATATATATATAAAACACTAAAATCAATTATGTTTCACATTAAAACACAATATATTTCACTGCTTTATTTTGGGAAAATAAATAAAAATCAACTTGAACAACAATTTTCTTTTTTGCACAACTCAACCCACACTATAAAAGTAAAATGGATTTAAAAGAGCTGAATACCATTTAGAAGTTCAGAAGTTTGTGCAAAAATTAAGCATGAAACAAGGCTATACAATATACACGTATACATGTATATGTATATACAGAATATTAAAATAAATTATGTTTCACAATAAAACACAATATATTTTACTGCTATAATTATTGAAAATAACTAAAAAATCAACTAGAACAACACCTCTTGTTTTGCACAACTCAATCCACACTCTAAAAGAATAATGCACTAGAAAGAGCTGATTACCATTCAGAGGTTCAAAAGTCTGTAAAATTACATATGAATCAAGGCTGTAAAGGTGACTATAATAGACATGTGCTATTCAAGAACAAAAGTATGTGTATTTTCACACATTCAGCCCCACGTATAATGATGTAAATTATTTCAACTTCATACCCCCTTAAGTTTATAATACTATCTCATTAAGATGCACATTTTGTCTCACCTTATGTAGCTGCCATGCAGTGTACATTGGGCACACAACATCATACCTGCCCTGCACAATTGTACACGGGATGTGTCTAATCTTGTCTACGTCATCTATGATTTGGGAGTCACTCTTGAAAAACCCTCCGTGAACAAAATAATGACTGTAAAGATAAAATTCAATGGTCAATATACATGTATGGAGATTTAAACCAACAAAGTTATGTGCAAGTGGTAACAAAATCTGCACTGATTCCGATACCTTGAAGAAGAAAATGTGTCTCAAATCAATGTGAATAAATGGAAGCTACCTGAGAGTATCTTTAGTACTTGTAGGTATTTATAACCACTGCCACCTTAGAGTAAATGTACTTTTGAAATTATAAGCTTCACAGATTTCTTGCATATTCCATGAAAATGAAAATTCTCAAGCAGTGAAAATGAAAATTCTCAAGCAGTGAAGCAGAAGATTAAATCTGATGTCGGACACAGATGAGATGGTTCTGGTAAAGCCGCACCGAAGACTGACCTTACTCTTCAAGCCTACCCGCATTTGATGTGAGTCTCCCCCTTGCTTCTCATTTTCTTTGGGCTTTTGACTCGAAATGTGTCTTGTTTTGGGCAATCTCCTCAGGAAAATCTACTTGTTGCTTCCATAGTTCTTGTTAAATATCAAACAAGTTCCATGAAAACAAAACAAAACAAAAAAAATTCTGCTTCTTGTCATGTGATGTTGACAGGCATTATTTTCATATGCATTATGCATATATAAAGGACAGAATAGGAAAGGTCAGAATTAGCTATTAAGTGTGTATCCCCTCCAATACACAACCAAATACACAAACTACTTCAGGGCTAGTGATGTGTGTAACCATTGCTTTTTATGTTAATGTAACCTGGAATAAACTAGTCACATTTGTAACTCTCCATATATATATATATATATATATATATATATATATATATATATATATATATATATATATATATATATATATATATATATATATATATATATATATATATCTATATATATATATATATATCTATATATATATATATCTATATATATATATATATCTATATATATATATATATATATATATATATATATATATATATATATATATATATATATATATATATATATATATATAATTTTAATGAATAGTTTAGTCTTATATATCTACATGCAGATATACTGTAAGAAAATTGGTGTTTCTGTGTGGAGTAGATTTAAAATTATTGAGCCGCAAATCCAAATGTAAAAGAATGGGAATAAACAACCCTGGCCCTGAATGGACCTAAGTGCCTCTTTTAGGTGGATTTCAAACCTTCTGTTCTTGCCCTATTTTGACAAATAGCAGACTATGAGATAAAACATATGTGTTACATTTCCCTTTGCAAAATTTATAAAACAATTCCAATACTATTGAGTACACTGTTACCATAAAGATAGTGAACCATGCATCACTGTTGTCTGATGAGATACTTTTTTTCCATAAAGAATAAAACAACAGCCCAATTTCATGAATTGGCAAAAGTTTTATATTGCATAATGTACAAAACTGCAAATTGTAATATCACACTAACATTGCCCCATTGAGCATCTCCAACCTAATCTCCAAACAAAGATTTATAATTGACCCCCCCCCCCCGAAAAAAAAAATGCTAGAAAGAAGATTTGCTACCATAAGCAAATATGTTTGTGTGCCCCCAAAGCTTGTACAAATTTAAATGCTACAACTTTGGTTTGTGGATCATCGCATGCACCGACAGCAAAAACCTATAAATTGAAGTTTGAGGGGCATCTCTACCCATAATAGTTTTGAAGATATTCAACATTAAAACTTTTCAAATGCCTCTAATTAGATTAGTATAAATTAAAATTCTACAACTTTTTGCTAGTGGTTCATTGGATGTGCCTATAGCACAAACCTATAAATTTAGAACTCAGAATGGCTTTCTACCTCCACTACAATATACTTTTGAAGATATTCAAGATTTAAAATTTCAAATGCCCCTAATTTGCATGATTTTTAATGCACTCAACTGTCTAAGAAAACAGGGATGACTTTCTGTATGGATGTATCATCATAACAATCTATGAGTGTCTACATGTAACACATGTAGTGTCTGAGAAAACTGTCAGACAAAAATTGCTGGCAGGGAGGGAGGGAGGGAGGAAGGAAGGAAGGAAGGAAGGAAGGAAGGAAGGAAGGAAGGAAGGAAGGAAGGAAGGAAGGAAGGAAGGAAGGCAGGCAGGCAGGCAGGCAGGCAGGCAGGCAGGCAGGCAGGCAGGCAGGCAGGCAGGCAGGCAGGCAGGCAGGCAGGCAGGCAGGCAGGCAGGCAGGCAGGGAGGGAGGGAGGGAGGGAGGGAGGGAGGGAGGGAGGGAGGGAGGAGGAAAGAAAGAAAGAAAGAAAGAAAGAAAGAAAGAAAGAAAGAAAGAAGAAAGAAAGAAAGAAAGAAAGAAAGAAGAAGAAAGAAAGAAAGAAAGAAAGAAAGAAAGAAAGAAAGAAAGAAAGAAAGAAAGAAAGAAAGAAAGAAAGAAAGAAAGAAAGGGCACAGCTTCTATTTCGACACTGACCCTTAGCCTCAAGTTGCTGGAATGACTCACCATTCAATTCTAGCAAACTGCAGCGCCCAGATGTCTTCTTCACTTTTTTCAAGCAGTTGCTTGTCCACAAATAACCTGGAGGTTGCCATTTCCCAACCACTCCATGCCCTTGCACACTCTATCTTGTCTTTTTCATTGTCACCAGTCAGGCGGCGATGATATGCACTCATCAAGTCTCCTCTCTCCGCCTGCAAGCATGACAAGCAAAAACTAAGATAATAAAAGGATTATTTAAACAGATCCTCAGCTGCACTTCCATTTCAAAGCAAGCACTTATCTTAAACCATTCTTTTTATCAACATCTTGATGCAGTTCATATGAATACACAAAAATTTAAAAAAAAGCTAGTGACTGATGTCCCTCATAGACAGACATAACATAAAAGTATAAAAATTAGAGTTCAAGCAATCAGTATATGACCCACATGAATAACTGTAACTTTGAAAGTATTATCCACCAATTCTATGCCATTACCTGAAGAAGAATTACACATGTGGCACAGAAATGTTGGACACAAGCAAAGCTGGTTTCACCTACATGTAGTTGCAAAGTCTACCGTATCTCCACATATCAAAGTATACATGTATTTATTCCACACACAGTCAATATCCTCCAGTCTCTACTTTCCTGCTTGCATGGTAATGCAGCTGTAATTACAGTAAAACCTGTTTTGAGAGACCCCTCCTTTGGGAGATCATCTGCCTTTTGTGACCACTTTTCTTGTGGAAAGACACATTCTACTGATAATCAACCTCTTTTGGGAGACCACCTGCAAAACCTGAACAGTGACCACCCAAAATGATCCCCAAAAGACCACTTGTCCAGCCACAAATACCCCATTTAGATTATAAGTAAAATCCACCAATTTTGTACAAGATTAGTAAAGCTGTTTTGATAGAATCAGCTTACAGAAACTAAATATGTTTATATTTATTAATAATTTAACGCATGGCAGCAAGAGGGAATTTGGCGTAAGTGTAAAAGCATGCATGTATGAATCAAAATTATGGGTGGAAAATTCCACATAGAGATTAGTTCTTGGCCAGGTGGCACAAAAGTCAACCCTCCTTTGGAAGACCACCTGCTTTATGTGACCACTCTTGGGTCTGTCTTAGGGGTGGTCTCTCAAAACAGGTTTTACTGTAATGGATACATGGCCGTCGGGCAGATGTATACTTTCTCTGGCAATCCCTTTGCCTTCATGCTATGTCTGCTTTCACAGGGGATCACATCCAATACGTTTTCCTGTTCAATTCATCATCATGTTGCCACACAATCATCCGGTGACACCAGGGCTCCATTTTTCCAGTACATTTACTCAGTGAGTAAACACTCAGACCTGAAAATATTTCTCAGTCTCTAGGGTTTCTCTACATCTGATTGGCTGGCTCAGATTCCTGAACCAATCAACAGCAAGATGTGTGGAGAAATTACTCAGTCAGTAATTATTCAGAAGTTTGAGAAACTGGGCCCTGGTTTAACCTTTCTCCCTTAAACTGGCCAAAACTGGCTTCTGGTCAAATGTCGTCCGCTTCCATGTTTTCTGCTAATTTCAATAATAATGAAAAGCAATTTGACTAAGAACTGAAGATGAGACCTATCAAGATCACACGCCCCAGGTCACCAGCTTTCCTTGGCATGGGTTGGGCACTTAAGTGCCCAACCCATGCCAAGCAAAGCTGCTGACTCAGCTGAATTCAAGGGGGAAAGGGTTATCAAATTGATACTTGTACTCCTACTGACCTCTGGAATTGGTTTCAAATAATTTTCCCAACTGTCTGGAAATATAAAACTGGCTCCTTCTTGATAATACCATAGGAGTTCCTTCCTGGAATTAAAAATTACATTTTTTTAAAGTCAAAAGAGGCACACAAGATGTCTACAAAATATATCAAAACAGGCATCAGTATGTTTTCAAGCTGAAAATCAGAAAACAAAAAGCAATATAGCTCGGTATGTTACAGATTCATTTTAAAGAATAAACTTTTTGAGGAAACAACTACTTGTAGCTGTAAAGTGTGCTAGCTGAGATAGATTATGAGTCACATCTGTTCACTGTCTAAATGTCTTATTTATACCAAACTGCTTGGTGCATAATTGTATTTGTGTCTAATTAATTAAATTTTTATCCATATTCACCCCCATTCAATATGAGAATATACTTCCCTTAAACAGTTTAAGAATTGCACTTTCATTTTCCTGACTTAAAATATTTTATTTCTTCTTGTATGTACCTTCTCAATGTGAAAATTCCCCTGAGTACCAGTGCTTTGACTTTGTCTGGGTGGGTTTCTGCATAAGCCAGTGAAAGGGTAGATCCCCAGCTTCCACCGAACACTACCCACTTGTCGATGCCCAAGTGTTTCCGTAGTTTTTCTATGTCTTCAACGAGAGCCCATGTGTTGTTGTCCTGAAATGAGACTTGGTTTTAATTTTAACGCTTTGTGCTTCTCACACATAAATTGTCTTGCGTCCTATAATTCTGAGTTTATATACATATGTATGTTTGTGATGCATAATGCTCATTATAAAGTTCACCATGAGATAAGCATAGAACATGTTAATCACCAGAGAATGCCACTGGCCCAAGGGGGTTCCCCCCAACATCTTGCCTCTTCTGGCACACAAGGTGTTAGGTGATTTCCTTTGACCACAGGTGCCTTCCAGTGATTGAAGACTTTGAGACTAATTGCATTATGTGAATATATCAAAAGAGTTAAAGCACACTACTCAAGGCAAATTCAATGGATTATGACTTCACCATGATTGTCCTTTGTTCTTTGCTTTTTTTTTTTTTTTTTGGTGGGGGGTTAACCCGAGCTAGTTATTCAACAAAATGCAGTGGTTTAACATTAAAAAAAAAAAAGCCCCGTATATCACAGAGTGACCTTGCGACCTACCCGGAGTTCTGCTGGTGGTGTAGATTTGCCAGCACCTCGTTGATCAAAAACAACAATCTTGTATGTCTTCGGATCAAAGTACCTGTGATCTCGACCACTTGTTCCACCTCCGGGACCTCCATGACTGAAAATAGAATTAAAAGCAAAATACAGTCTACACACATAACAAGTGTACCCCAAGGATGTATGCTGCATTATCTGCTCAAACACAAATTATAAGTGTAATGTTCTGAATGATACTAACAATAAATTTTTTTTAAAAAAAAGACACCTGCTTTGAGCAACAAGCATATCAACTTCCTGCCACAAAACCAGGTACTCAACCATCAATCACGCAGGATACAAGGGTATATCACTGTCACAGACATGGTGAGATACCCTTTTCTCACAAAAAAGTAAAAGATAATATGTAAATAAAAGTTTACAAATACCAAAGTCATATTCATTTAGTGCTTCCTAAATTGGTTACAAGAATGAATTACCATCTACCTGTTCTAAGTATTCTTTATTTCCAAAGTGATAGTAATATCCCGCTTGCTCACAAGGCAACGGCCCTTAACTCGCCAGGTGAGACTATGGTTACTAAAGCAACCAGGTATGCAGAACTTTGTGGTGGAAAATTAATATGCATGCCCCAATAGAAAGTCCTGCAAACTTTGATAAAATGGAATAAAATATATATTCCACCATTGACTGAACATTTCAGAATTTGAGTATGTAAAGCACTAAGTGTGAATGAAAAACTGTTTTTTCAACATTTTTGATACAAAGTGCATTCCTGGTTTCTTTGGGCAGTTTTTAGGGAGAATGTATGACGCATACATTCTCCCTAAAAACTGCCTAGTCTATTTCTTTGTCAAATACCCGCACACTTGCAGGACATCAGGCAAGACCCACTGGGGCACCTCTGTATTCAATTATTAAAAGGTCAATTAATTGTTTTTGTATACTCACACACATGGGTTATTTAAGTTTCTACATTTGCAAGTTTTATTATCTGATTTACAATAAATTTTCAAGTACTACATGTAGGCCCTACAGAGATCTTCCATTATGAGGCCAAACTCATTATCACTCATGCAAAAATGAACTGGTAGTCAAATAGTGTTTATGACAAATGTAAGATGGCTGACTTTGCCCTGTGATGCACAAATAAAACAAAATCAGAGATTGCTAGATCTATCCCCGCCAGGGCTCTGTGACCTTGGCTTGGGAATTGGGTCAAGGTCACCCATAGATCTTTGAACCCCTCTGAGACCTCATGCAGGACTATAAGCCTGCGCCATATGAAACCCCTATGCACAAAACTTTTCAAGTTATTGCCTAAAAACCAAATTCACAAAAATGACGGTGACCTTGGGAATTCGGTCAAGGTCACCAATCTTCAAACTTGTCAGAGACCTTATGCTGGACTATAAGCATGTGCAATAAGATAGCCCTATGCAAAAAAACCTTTCCAAGTTATCGTTTGAAAACAAAATTCCGTACAATAGCTCTGTGACCTTGAAAATTAGGTCAAGGTCACCCATCTTTGAACTGGTAAGAGACCTTATGAAGGACTGTAATCACCTGCAATTTGACAGGCCAATGTCAAAAACTTTTCAAGTTACCACATAACAACCAAATTGGCCTTGAGAATTGGCTTTGTGACCTTGTGAATTGCATCAAGGTAACCAATCTTCAAACATACAAATACACCAATGTCAAACAGAAATGTCCACATGGCATTATGTGTAACCACTGAATTAAAAGGGGCCATTCATGAATTAGCAAATTTGATTGTGCACGTGTTCGAATAGAAAAAGCTTACATTCCTTTCGAGCATCTGACAAGTTGCATCACATGAATGTAACTCATACAACAATGCGAGAGACACACAAAACTGCTGCATGTGCATGCTTGTACACCACAATGTATCATCAATAACTAACAGCAATCCCCTTTATATCTTTTTTTTTTAATTTAACCCAAAGTATATGTATCTCCTTAAATATATAGCTACCATGTAAGGATGATCCATGTGATACACAATTACAATGACCACTAGTGCATGAAGGCTAGGGTGACAGTCCAAACATAATGGGAATACACTCTATATATACAATACGTATCTCCTTGTTCCAACAATGAGCAACAAAAGAGGAAACTGACAAGAAAATGTGTTTTCTTTTTCTTTGGCTGCATGGCCAGATGAGCTTGACATTTGTATTTTTCTGATACGCAGGGTAGTATAATTATTTGAAAAAGAAACATACTCAACATGTTAAAATCAATGCCACTGCACTTGTCCAAATGTTACCTGCATTTCAAAAAGAATAAGCCTGTATCAAAAGCTGCCTATTTGCAGATCATTGAGAAGTTTTCCTTATTTTTACCATTACTTAAAACTTATACCTTGTTTATCTATTTCAAAAGTGGAGAATCTAGTTTCTAAATTTGTGGTTTTAATATCTAATTTATGGTCAAATTTGAAGTACTATATGCGTGACTTACAGAGATCTTCCATAATTTATAAGGCCATTCTGATCACAGTGTTTCCAACCCTCCCAAATCATTCGGGAGTTGCCCCAAAATTCAGGCATGTGCTGTCTGCCCTTCCAACCTCTGAATTACCCCTAGAATCTCACAGAAATTACCACAAATGTCATTCTACAAAAAAAAAAAAAAAAAGAAAAAATGTGTGGGTAAATTTCAACAAATTCTCTTTTCATAGTGCTATTTTTAAAGCAAATTAAGCTGCTGTATGTCTCGTGTTTAGCACTCATGCCATCACTCAAACTTGCGTGTTTAGCACTCATGCCATCACTCAAACTTGAATCCAACTACCCTCAAAAATACCACGAAAATGCATATATTTTGATGTCTATTTTAGAAATTTTTGCCAGGGGAGCATGGGAAATAATAGCAAGGGAAAGCTTCAAAGTGTTTTCTGTGCAAACAGGTAAGTTGTGCACTATGTATTAGTGGTATTAGAGATGGTTCAACATTGTAATCATCTTAGTAATTATAGTCTGTCAACCCTGAGTTACGGAAGGTGATTTCCTGAATATTAAGTAAATAGCGGGCAAAATGACCATGTATTTCATACATTACCCAATCTGAGCAGTTTACCTTACTCTTGAAAGAAATTTGCTTTCAGTGTGGTTTGTATTTATTTCTGTAACCAGCGATTTTGCGGTCTACTCAGGAGCCTTGTCGACAGTATAAAAGGACATGTCCATCCCATTTGCACACGCGCACTTGTCATTTCTTGGATAATATGGATTGAGCTAAGTTTTGCTTGCGGCCGCAGAAATGCCCCCAAAATGCGGCTCAAAAGAAATACAAAGTGCATATAGTTACCATATATGCCTCAAAAGTAAGGGGTACATTGATGAGAAAAGGTTATGCATTAGATATATCTGCAAGTAACAATCCATTGTTGTAATATTCACAAAATTCGCTTCCGTAGCAAGGCTGATAGACAATAGTACTTTCAGTTTCAGTATGCAGGCCCAGGGGGAGGGGAGTAAATGGACCTGAACGTTTCTACAGATAATTGCAAATGATTATGTTGAACCATGGAGGAGGTGTTATTATTATTATTATTATTATTATCATTATTATTATTATTATTATTATTATTATTATTATATACTACCTCCATGGTTGAACCATCCCTTAGGAGTATATGTAACTTTAATATGGTATACTAGATACTGCATTGCCACTGTTATGATTTCCGTTGGTTTGTACAGGTGGTCTAGCTGCAACTGTTTATTTAACAATCACTGGGACTGAATATAATGCCCCAGCTTGTTTCCACTTCAGTTAAACATTGGCGGATGGTTTAACTAGGATAAGCTGTCCAGCTAGAAAGGGTACATATTGGTTCAGGGGTAAGTCAAATTGTTCTTATCTGAACCTGTATTATACAAATTTAGTAATTATGGTTTGTTTGACAGGTATTCTTTTTTCATAATGAAGCTCTGCATTTATAAGCAAAACTTCACGTATTAACCTAATTCATCATTTGCCACGTTCATATTTATTCATTACTATGTGGGTTGTCTTTGCTGAATATTTAGCTCAGACAATGAGCCGCCACGCAGAAAGACATGTACGGGTAATAGGCTCCGAAACATGTTCAGTAGTTACCCGCTGAAGACCCTTTAATTTATTTGGGCTGATACAGCCTATGTCAAAATTTTACAGAGGAACGTGTGCAATATTGACAATAGTACTTCTATATGTATATTGGTTAGACAGGGACAGGTTAGCTTATGGAGAGTGAAGAGTTTGGACAACGGAATAGGGTAATGACTACCAGCCAGGAAGTGGTTCTGGGCAAAAAGTCACAAATACAATGATATTGTATTGTAATTTGTAGGCGAATTCTTGAGCCGAGCAGAATCTGCCTCGATATATTACTTAGAACTTACATAAATAATGCTGGTTTTCCATCCTTGCTTCCGCTCACTTCGTAATATATTTCGTGTATATCAGAAACTTTTAACTTGCCGGTATCAAATGGCTGTATTTCTGGGTACAGTTCTTTCAGTGAGCTTGTCTGGTCAGCCATTGTGCTGCTGCTCGCTGGTGCCTCTCAACCTATTTTTACACAAAATGGACGGTTTTGTTAATTCACCTGTGTCTCCGTAGGTTTGAAATTGATAAACAAGCGGACTGGCCTATAAAAGTGCTTCAAACTTACTGTTTTGATAGGTACAGATCATATGATTACAATGGACCTGTTAGTGGGACGATGGGTGTGATAACCTACTTTCCCCATCGCTCACTGCCACTGATGAAACTCAAATTCCACGTGTGCGCGCAGACAAATAGGTGCTGATACTATTAACGCCATCTGTTGGAAGAGATTGGGTATATTTCGAGTATTATATCTGGTTTGCGAACCCATGGCAGACATTATCTTTCTTTCTTTCTTTCTTTCTTTCTTTCTTTCTTTCTTTCTTTCTTTTTTTACTACCAAATTTGTCCAGAGTTTTTCTCAGACACCATTATTACGAAAACCACCAAACTTGGGGATGGGATGGTGACTGACTTACCAGTGGCAGTGAAATTGTGCATATCATCGTTTGGCATTGCCATGATGTTTTAAATTGTGCACATTAAGCGCAATTAAAATTAATGTTAGAAGCTCCATATCTTTCAAACTATTGCAGATATACACAGCATTTCAATGCGCATGTATAGGTTTGTTATCCCTGCCAATAGTCGTAATGGACAGTAAATAAAAGTAGATTGGGTTTCATACCCTCAGTGGAGCCCACCCACCCTAGGCTATATAGGTAGTCCCCCCCCCCCCGCAAAGTTAATTACAGCCAAAGGCAGCGTTTCGTCATTAGTCACTACCGCTTTCAAACAACGACTGATAGAGTACACTGCTGTGAGTGATCCATCAGATCTTTTACTGTTTTTCTTGAACCATTAATCCCGAGGTACATTCTAACATTCTTGATACCGCTTCACTGTAATATACAGTCTTTATAAGTTAAAAAGCTTAACCCCTGCATGACTCGCCTAACTAACACCAAAGACGACGGTGGGAGGAAAAAAGTTTCTCCTATTGTTGCTCATAATTTGCATTATTTTAACTTCACTGATAGAGCCGCACACCTTTCAGATATTCTAGCTTTAGTGGTGTCTGAGAGCCTAGCTCTGGACAAAATTGATGATAGACGTACCAAAGACGTGAAGTTGAAATGGTACATCTACGCATAATAATTTTGAAGACAGATATTCAACATTTAAATTTTTCAAGTCCCCCAAACAGGTATGCATGCAAATGCAAATTCTGCAATTTTTGTTTGTGCTTCAGTGGATTCGCCTACAGCAAAAACCCATGACTTGAAGTTGAAATGACATATCTAGCTATAATCATTTTGAAGAATTTCAAACTTTTCTAGTGCCCCTAGTTAGCATTTATTAATATTTTACAACTTTTCCTTTTGGTTCATTGGATAGGCCTACAGTACAAACCTTTGAATTGAAGTTGGAATTGCACGTCCAGTTATTACAGTTTGAAGATATTTAACATTTAAACTTTTCAAGGACCTCTAATTAGCTTAATTAAAAATTTTACAACTCTTATTTGTGGTTCATTGGATGCACCAACATAGCAAACTTATGGATCAAATTTAGAATGGCACTTCTATCTGGGATAGTTTGGACGATATTCAACATTTAAGCTGTTTCAGTGTCCCTAATTAGCATCACTTAGAGTTTCACAACTTTTTCTTGTGGTTCATTGGATGCGCCTACAGCCCAAACCTATGAATTGAGGTTGGAATGGCTCCTCTACGTAACATAGGTTTAAAGATATTCAACATATAAACTTCTCGAATGTTCCTAATCAGCAAACATTAAAATCTTACAGCTTTTATTTGTAGTTCATCGGATGGACCTATAGCAAAAAACTATAAATAGGAGTTGTAATGGCGTTTGGAGATTTTCACCATTTTAACCTCTTCAAACGGCCTAATAAGCATTAACTTTAATTCTACACCTTTTGCTTGTGGTTCATTGGAACGCACCTATAGCTCAACCTACAAATTGAAGATGGAATGACACTCCTGCCTACAATAGTTTCGATGATATTCTACATTAAAGCTTTTCAAGTGCCTAATTTTCATAAATTAAAACTCTACATCTTTCATTGTGGTTCACTGGACGCACCTATAGCACAAACTGATAAATTGAAGTTGCAATGGTACCTCTATCATTAAGAATAATTAAAATATTCAGCATTTAAGATTTCAAATGGCTCTAATTTTCATAATTGTCAACTAATTCACTACATAAATAAACAAACAAACAAATAAATAAATAAATAAATAAATAAATAAATAAATAAATAAATAAATAAATAAACTAGAGAAATTTGATTTCAGCAAATCAGTCTGTTAGCGTGGAAAACTTTAAGAGATTGCCTATAGAAAAGATTGCCTATTCACTATTTATTTAACTTCGCCAACAACAATTTTTATTGAGCTGCTCACGAGGACATAAACAAATTCGTGGTTCATTGGATGCAACTGTCTCTTACACTTTTCAATTGAAATTGAGTTCTGTAACAAACTTATAAATTATAGTTGGAATGGTACATCTATTTATAATAGTGTCTGTAATAAAGGTATCTTATCCTATCTTATCTGTCTTGTCTTCTCTTATGGTTCTTAAGTTATTCAAGATTTAAATGTTTGTATATTTGCCTTATTTGCACAAAGTATTAGTAAATTGTTACAACTTAAATTCATGGTTCATTGGATGCAGCTTTCTCCCACACCTATCAATTGAAATTTGAGCGGCACCTCTATCTATAACAAATTTGAAGTTGAATATTCAAGATTTAATTTTTGTGAATTTGCCTAATTGGAATGCCACGACTTTGGTTCACATTTCCCTGCATGCAGCTTTGTCACCAACCAGTCAATTAAAGCTGGAATGACACTTCTGTCTGTAATAGTAGCGTCGTTGCTCAAGATTTAAATTTGTGTATTTTTCTAATTTGCATAAATTAAATTCCGCAATTTTTGTTTGTGATCAGCTGGATGTACCTGTAGCAGAAACCTGTTAATATTTTCAAAGTGTGAATGTTACCTCTCCCTCTAATAATTTTGAAGATATTCAAATGTTAAACTTTGCAAGTGCCTCTAATCAGTACAAATCAAAACACTTCAACTTTCGCTTTGGTTCATTGGATGGGTCAATAGCACAAACCCATATATTAAAGTTGGAATGGCACTTATACTTGTAATAGTTTTGAAGCTATTCAACAGTTAAAAGTTTCAAGTGCTCCTAATTTACATAAATTGAAATTCTACAACTTTTGCTGGTGGTTCATTGGATGCCTCTAGAATACAAATCTATAAATCAATGAATAAATAAATAAATAAAGTCTATGAGGGAAAGCAAAAGTCTGTGTTTCCACACACATTTAAAACGGGTTGTGAACATGAGGTCCATACTGATGAGGGCAGCAAAATGACAGCCGTCAGTTCTCGGGCCACAGCTTTTCAAGTATCCACGATATACCGGTTACTGGTAGGCTGAGACATGCATGGTCAAAATTCATCTGAACATCTGGTTAACCCGAGACAAATTTGTCATTTTCTTATTAATCTTATGTACTCAGTAAAACTTTGGCACCAAATAGTATATAGTAATTCATTCTTGATGAAATGCACGCGCTTCATATCTTAATTTCCATCCTGTAAAATGAGTGTTCCCATTTTCGCTATAGGGACAAGAATCATCAAACAGAAAAGGATGTGTAAATGGCTGCCAGGTTATTATTTTGAATAGTCAACACAAAAAAATTCAGATTCTGACTGTGCAAACAGTGGGATTTCACGCTGATGTATTTTAAAACTGTGCGTTCTTCGGATTATCTGAATATTTCTAAGCTAAAAACCACAGAGGGGTTTTACATGCACAAGTCACACGCTCATACAAAAACGTTGGATATTATTTCTTGAAATAACGCAGTACGAAAATACACAATTACACGCCAAGAATGTACTGCAAGCAATAATTACACCATTTCTTCCAACCGTATTGACATTACGACCATATCCTTAAGAGGTATACGCACATAGAGAACATACGAGAGAGAGAGAGAGAGAGACTGACAGACAGAGAGACAGACAGACACAAAGGCGAGCGAGAGAGAGACAGAGACAGAGAGCGACGGAGAGAAAGACAGAAAAGCGATCAATCAAGAGAGAGAGAGAGAGACAGACAGACAGACAGACAGACAGACAGACAGAGACAGAGAGAGAGAGAGAGAGAGAGAGAGAGAGAGAGAGTTGACCAGCCAAGAATGCCCGATTAGCCTTAAAAATAAAAAATAAGATAAATGAATTGATGGCATATGTCAATGTCAGGTACTTCACAATTTGTTCCATAAAAGGGTGTGGGTGGACAGCATCATACATTTTGATCTTGAAGACCATTTTTCATTGTCATGGTGTGACTAATGTTAAGATTTTCACTTCAAACGACATTTTCACATTCAAGTGCCTTGTACAAATCCTTGTAAAACTGAATGGTAACTTGTGATACTTATATATATATATATATATAACAAAACAAAGTGCAGATCCATGAAAAGTAAAATACATGGATCAAAAGTTGAATTATGAAATTACCTTCGCCAATTTGGCTAAAGCTTACAAGACTTTCTTAGCTACTGGCTATTTGGCTAATGGATAGTAATAACCCAGAGAGTAATTTGCAGAAATATATCAACTCCGGCAATATGACCATAAGGTGCAACATCCTGCATGATAATACAGTGGTCCCCACCGGCTGCGTGTGGTCACTGCTGTGAACAGCCACACACCTTGTTGTGGTCACATTTGTTGGACAGATGAGTCAGGTAATGACTCAAAATGAACAAAAAAAAATCAACTAAAAATATAGAAATCAGACTCCCATTGTAATCAATGGGAATGTATGCATCAACCAGCAAGAATTTTCTTTAAAAAGTCAGGGATGTGGAATATCACCATAGCTAGTATACAACTTAGTTTCACCCATCCTCAAGCTACGTACATTTCTTCCAAGTTCCATAGAAATCTAAGTAACAGTTTTGGAGCACTGGAAAATAGTTTTAAGACGCAAAACTCATTTTACAAGTTAGCAAAAAACAAACCTTGTTGAACAAATTAAGGCTATAGGAGTCGTCAGAAGTTTCTCTATGTAATTTTGAAGCATTTGGCTGAGCGGTGTCGCAGAATAGGATTTTTTAGGATTTTTACAACAACAACAAAAAAAAATGAAAAAATGAAAAATGAAAAAAAAAAATCCAAAATCACTAGAGTGTGACCGTTTTCAATTAGGGATACATAGCATCGCTACCTTGTGAACAACTTTGCTTACCCCTCCCACAAGCTACACTTCCACCAAATAAACAATCTGAGTAACGTTTATAGAAAAGTCGAAAATGTGAAAAACTCGCACAATTTCCATAAAATATACAGAAAAAAATCGCAGCGCCACCTGTTGAACAACTTTAGGTCTGGGATACCCAGAAGTATGCCTGTGCAATTTTGAGGCAATTGCCTTGGCGGTTTCAGAGATTTTTTTAATGGTTTTGCCTATAAATAAACAAAGAAAGTTCGAAAAAATTACAAATATCATTGGAAATGGCCATTTGAACAAACCTGGTAGAGACCTACCCAAGGTACATTGGCACAAAGTTTGAAGTGAATCTGGTTCGCGGTTATGGAGAGGTCTAAAGTTTGAATTGCAGACTGACAAGCAGATGACAGAGAAGTACACTAATACAACATGTAAACATATATAGATTTCAGAAGTATTTGATCCTTTTGCACATGCTCATCCATTGTGATATTGCAATGGTTGGTGCCTTAAAACATTAAATTCTTTTACGTGTCATATGGAAACCCTGCTTAGGCCTTCTTACTTTCGCTCAGCGAACTGCGTCATGGAACATTGGAGACTCGACGCATTAGGTGCGTAGGCCTATGAAAATTATTTTAAAGACGCTCTGCCCTTTCCATTTTTCTGCAGTGCAGGCAAGACAGCGTGCCATCGGGTTAGGCCTACATGGTAGGTATAACCTCGATCCTTAACATCGATCAGACTAAATAAAATGTAAGCCTCTGTATATTTCACGTTTTAATGAAGAGTAACATATACAGCAAGGTGTAAAAATACCAGGCCTGAGTGATGCCACGCTCCCTGCCTGTCCACCTGCTTCATACTCCCACCCTCTCCCCGGCACCTTCTGCCGAGCTCCCATCGAAACCTGGCACTGTCAGGCTGGTTACAACTTACTCACTAGGCGGCGCTACACATTCGCTTTCCTGACAAGGACTCTCTGGTGACAACGAAGCCATTCTATTTCTAATTTCTAGTTCATGCATTCAGTGAAAATCGTTGTCTGCGTAACTTATGGGCCTAAAGAAGCTAGACAACAACAACTAATGACAATCTTTTTTTGAGATTTAACAATCATTTATGTAAGTATACTGCAACATTGCATGATAAGTGCTCGTACCAAGAGCAGACACAGACGCCTTTTTGGCATTTTATTTTCAGCATCTAAAATGTCGTCTGCTAACACCACTACATCAATGCATGTCGTGTTGTCATTTATTTCCGTGCAGTTTGAAGACCTCAATTATCGCCGTGTGTGTGTATGTGTGTGTGTGTAAATCCCCATACTGGAACTTCCATTAAATTGAAATTGAATGGAAGACATTTTTGGATGATAATAAAGGAAATTGTTGCCATTGTGCCGTCCTGGAAATACACGGTACTATAAAAAAAATTATAATCAAAGTCGGTAGCTGGAAAAACATAGTGGCACTTGTAGACTGGGGGGTGGGGTGGGGTGGAGGGGCGGGGAGGGTCGAATTTCGAACGGCATCTATTTTAATTTCGAACGTCCCTCTGCTGAAGCTCTCTTAAATTATGGACAAAACTTCAGTGGCATGCATACATACCGAATACACATCATTGCTCATGACAAGTCGAAACGTAGACTTGAATAACGTTGACTGGTTTAGTGGTTAGGAAGCACCCGGTGCATGCTTGTGACAACCCTATGTTCGAAATTAGATCCCGTTCGATATTCGCTCCTCCCAGTATAGCCTACCTGGATTGACCACATGACATTACCTGGGAAAGGGCATAGGCTTAATAGCGCTGCCACAGCTTAAACTTATTAAAAGCCGAGGAGGTGCTGTCGGTGATCTGCATTGCATGCTTCTAATGACAACTTGTATGTACTACATGTACACATTGTCACACAAGTTGTTTCGTGTCTTTTTCAAAGTGTTTGTCCGCGGCGTAACAAAATAGTCATGACTCATGCATTGCCGTGTTTGCACCAACAAAATTGCATTCATTCTCTTTCAGTTTCACTAGTAGGGTGAAGGCTTCACTGAAGCTTTCTGCACTTTTCGTTGGCGAAATCGTCCTTTCCCCATACTGCCAGTGCCAGCTCACCTGAGCATACATCGACTCATCGAGCACCCACATCGACTTGCAATTTCGAAGTTGAAGCCTTTAAACCTATTTCTCAGACCTCATAAATAATATCAACAGTAAGACAATACGTCATGCACAGACAACATTGGCCTAGGTAACATAATTTTTTGATATTCTCCTATTGCACATGTACGTTGCATCACCAGATGCCTGCACCTTATTACTATACTCCACACACTCCATTAACACGCCCTTTCAATTGCAAACAAAAAAATTCATGTGCGGCAAAAATACCAGTGAACAAAATTCATATGCAAATGTGTATACATTGTAAGTGTAAGAGCGAATTTGTCAAGGCTGAAATCATGTGTGAGGAACTTGAGTCCACATTTAAATTTTCAATAGAGTCCTTCCCGAGAGGCTCACGCTCCAAGTAGGCCTATTAAATTTCTTCCGTGTGAAGACTGACTTGTAACTGATAACTGACAGTTATATGCACTGTGATTCAAAAGTGTTAGGCAAATAGACTTCCACTTGGTCAAATTATTCAGTGGTCCATTGCCTAAAATCACCGTACAGCGAAAATGGTCACTGTCCATTTGGCGGACACATATGATAGGGCCTATCATAAGCCTACCTAAATTTCCTCTGGGCAATATTCAAAATCGTCGCTGGAGGCTACTTTAAAAAAATATTGGCGAATTAACTGATGCTCAGTCAGACAAATCTGATCTTAATCTGTTCCCTTGAAGTTAATGTGCAACTTTCCAGGTGGACTTGCATCGAGATGCAAGTTGCTTCTATTTAGGATTTAAATTTTCATTGCAAATAGTTCACACATTAAACGATGTCTTAATCATTTAAGACGCACTACAGCCTGGGACAAAAACCCTGCAACCAATTAATCTTACCTGACGCCACACATGTGCCTACTTTTCTCGTGTAGCCTAACATTTGATCTGAGAGCCATCATTTGTGGCTTTTTTTAGCTTTTTTAGCTTTTTTAGCTTTTGTAGCTTACCTCTTCAGCATTTTTTTAATTTCGTGGCAAAAATATTGTTAATCGCCACATATCAGATGTTAATATGTTCCGCTGAGGTTCTCCAGATGTACTCGCATCAAGACCCAACTCACATGCACTTTTGCTTCTAATTCTAACCTTGGAATACAGTGGTGCTGGATTACAAGTGATAACACATAAATTACAACAGGCAATGATGCCATTCACCTTTGAATATTGCTACCAGTATAGTTGCAATTCCAAAATTACATTCACGGAATTGCAATCGAACACACTTTGTGTCCACCACCACATAACTGTACGGTATCATGCATGCATCATAATGAAGGCATGTGCATCATCGCTCATGCATTGACCAGACCGGTTGGGGTTTGGGGAGGGGGGGGTTCGTTGTTGTTTTTTTCAGCTATTTCCACTAAATATTAAATCCAGAGATGCAGTGTTGCGTTCTTAACAAAATATGGCTTAGTGGGATGCATAGATGATTTGGATCACTGTACTATTCTATTAGTCAAGTGGCTGAAACATACTAGGATTTCCGTCAATTGCTTGGAAAACTCGTCCGTCACACATCACCCTGGTATTAAGAAGCAACATTGCAGGCTGTTTTTATGCAACTTTTGTGATTTTAGTAAATGACCACAAAGTTGGAAAATTCCAAAACATATACACTCTGGCAATTTTAGTTTTAGATATTTACATAGATATATGACATATATATATATACAATGGATCCTCATTAATACGGATCTTCATTAATCCATATGTCTCATTAAACTGAACACTTCTCCGTAAACAGAATTGTTCATTTCAATTAATAGTGATTCAGTAATCCAGATGCTTCATTAATCTGAACAGTACAATGGGGTACAAAGGTGTTCGGATTAACGAGGTTCCACTGTACACACACACACACACACACACACACACACACACACACACACAGATATATACAGAGTGCGACGGACGGAAATTCTACTGTTTTTGGTACGGCTATCTTTTAAATTATAATTAAACCCAGTGAAATGAAGTACTCAATTTTATATTTCCCGTACATCCATGAACAAAAGAGCAAAATGATTATATTTTCTGATAAATCTGATCAATTATGCTTTCACTTGATTCCATCCATTGCGCTAAATTCTCATAAATTCTCTTAGTTTCTTGCAATAAAAAAATACAAACCATTACGTTCACCAAATTCTTAACTTTGGCATTTTGGTTGAGGACTTTTGGATATGGCCCCTATAGGCCTATAATTAAACCTATTATACGAGATCTAAATTACATTATAATACATGATAGATTGCTCGTATCAGGCTGCGACTGCTATCAGTAATTCCGGAAATAGTAACGTTAACATAATTCAAAGGATGAATCATACAGCTCTGAAAATTGGGGCAACTTCAGTTGGGATTTTTTCATTCAAACCTGTACCAATTTTCAGTAACTATTTAAGAAAATCAAGTAGCCTTTTGAGACAGAAGACAGACTTCACTGCCCCCCCCCCCCCCTTGAACATTTCAGTGTTAAAATAAGTATGGAAAATCTGTGTGGGAGGCTGCCCTGAACTTAAAACAAACTCACTAAATAAAGGCTGTAAAGGTTTATGCTTAGTCTGTAAGAACACTTTCTTCATAAATTCAGTGTTTTTTCCAGGCCTAAAACCAGGTAAGTGTTTCTGAAGCAGCAGATTTATCAACGATAGTTTCTATTGTGCAAAACAACTTGCTGTTTGAGAAGGCTATCTTCACGTGTAATATTAATAATGGGGTTCTTTGCCAACATTTTTATGACAAACCCTGGGTTGCAAAACCATTAAAACACCTCAAGAGGTAATTTTGCATTTCCACTGGCACGTTTTGATTCTGGAATTAAAATACATTGTACTTTGAATGCATTTCAGTACTTAATAGTTTTTGTTCAATCAAGTTAACCTGGAAATAAACTTTTTGTTTCCAGATCGACTTAACTGCTATCACTGAGGGCGGTTGATATACACTTAATTACCTCTGATTGTGAAACGAGGTGAAATGTCCTTTAAATACTAACCTATGAACAGTAAAGATAGTTTACCGTAATTTCTGGCTGTTTCCTTACTCCCTTTTGTTATCCTTGTTGTGAAGGGAGATTTTTAATAAGTTATTATCTCTTTTAAGACATCATGTCTGCTGAAGGGTGGCAGTGGAGTGGTCATTTCGCCAGAATATATGATGCTTACAAACTTCAAACTCAGGGTATTTTTTCGCAAATTTCGAGGTGGTCTAGTGCAGGTAAGATATGGTAATGCCTCTTTACTTGTGTATGTTGTTTTATTCTTATTGTGTATTTTTCCAACCAGTCAATCTCACTAAATCCTCAAAGATGAAGTTCATTTTTTAAAGGTTTGCAATAAGATTTCAAAAAGATTGTTGAATTTTTAAAGTCAGATCTATAAACCAACTTTATAAATAATATTCTAAGCTCAGCTGAGCTTATAGAATTCAGCCGTCCGTCGTCCACGGTCCGTAGTCCTTTGGTCACATTTATGTATATATTCGACTTTTTTTCTCCGAAACTGTCGACCAATCAACGTCAAACTTTGTGGGGTCCACTTTTGGTAGATCATTACCAATTTGGCTCAAAAATTCGCCCTCCAGTGACTTTTGGATTTTAAAAATGTTATTTTTTTGGGGTAAAATCTTAAAAACCCTTTTCCGAAACCGCTTGGCCAGTGGCTTCGCAATTGCATAGTGACATTTCTGGGGACCACTAGATAGACCTTAATTGTTCATCCGGTGGCGCTGCGACTTTTTGCACCTTTTATGATTTTTGCATACATGGGAAAGTTATTTTCAACTTCTCCAAAACCGTCAATTTATGTAGATACTTTTCATTAAATGCATACGTTTCTGTTGATTACTATGCAATACAATTGGGATTGCAATGGTAATTCACATTTTCAACTTTTCCGAAAGCGTGAGCCGGATTCCCTGCAAACGTGGTGGAGATGTACCTGTGTCAGTTTGTTTAAATGGTCATGCTCCATTTTCACGATAAGGGAAAATGGTCCAGTCCTATGTGAATCCCTGTGGAAAGAAAAGACTGAGACATGCAGGACAGCCAAAGAAGCACGTAGAAGCGATAACATGCTGCAGATGACAACACCAATACGAGACAGACATTTGGGTTTCGCCATTAATACAACAATTTGGAAACTAGTAAGAAGATTTGCTACAAAGCAAATAAGTCTCTGTGCCTCTGAAATTTGCATGCTACAACTTTCGTTTGTTATTTATTGCATGTACCTACAGCAAAAACCTATGGATTGAAGTCGGGATGGCATCACATCCTATGTAAGAATAGTTATATAACGATTTTGAAGATATTTAACATGTAAACTTTCATAGTGCCCCTAATTAGCAAAAATAAAAATTCTAAAACTTATGCTTGTGATTTATTGGATGCAGCTACGGTACAAACCTATAAATTGAAGTTGGAATCATGGAATGGCACCTCTACCTATAACAATTTTGATGATATTCAACATTTAAACTTTTTAAGTGCTCCTAATTTGCATATATTGAAATTCTACACCTTTTGTTTGTGGTTCTTTGGATGCCCCTGTAGCACAAGCCTAGCACAAACATAGAAATACAAGTATGAATGGCATCTGTACCTACAATAATTTTGAAGATATTCACCATTTAAACTTTCGAAATGGCCCTAGTTATCACATTTTTTCTACAACATGTGTTTGTAGTTCATTGGGTGCGGATAGATCACAAACTTTTTAATAGAAGTTGGAAATAGAAGTTGGAATGGCATTCAAGATTTTAAATTTCAGATGCTCCTAATTTTCATAAAATTTAATGCACTCAAGGGTGAATTGCGTAATTTTTGTACCAAACATGTCTTGGATTACAACACAAGATCTATAGGGTACTTTACATGGCTAACTATATCATAGTATTAAGTTTGGCCAGCCCTTTTTTGGGAGCTTAAATTAGATCCCTACCTATACTTCTGTAAAAGATATGGCATTTAAGAATACCAATTTGTCCCGTTAGTGACACGTTCTAAGTTCAAGTTGACAAAATCAAGTCACCAGATCGACAATGTACACTTTCCACAAGCACCAGAAAATGTCATTTATGATAAACACACAACATCATGTTTGATAAGAAAATAAAACTTTGTGTTGTATGGGAGTTTGGTTTTCATATGATTATGATATACCTGTGTACCAAATTTTTTTTGTAATGTGCCCCATTAGTGACATTATGGTGGGAGACCTGTTAAAAAAGGTAACAGACGGCTACTCTTATCATGCATTTGAAGCTTGTAAGTGGTACTCTCTACTTGGCGGAAAAGACTGAAAAAAACATTTAACAGGAAAGTGTGGAGAAGGCCAGTGTCTTCAAAAATCAAATACGTGAACCATAACTGTCCCGTTAGTGACATACTCATAGCATAAAATGTACATCACATTGGATCGAGCTCTGCATTGAAAAAAATATGTTACTTAAATCTGTGTTTTTTCATATTAAATCATAAGCTGTATCTATCATACTCACTAGATTGGAGGGACATATAAACCCTGTCCGTCCCGTTAGTGACCCTAAATTATCCTTTTGGTTATTTCACCATGCCAACATAAAATTAATTGATATTATCTGAACCAAATTATTAATTTTTGCCATTACTGCCTTACTACAATGAATTTAACATGTAAATATACATCAAGCCTGCTCAAATATTTTGCCTTTACATGTTTATCTGCTTTTCTAGACTGGGCTTTAAAAAAAAGTTTAGTGAAATCATCATTTCTTGCATAAAAAAAATTCTGTGATTTTTTTTAGTTTTTTTTAAGACAGTGGGTATCAACATTTGGGAGTGTCAATCACAGCCTAAGTGATGCTGATGAAGTTGAACCACCATAACGATCCCAGATTCAAATACCTCATAAGAAGACCTTTCATTCAAATACCAGCATTTCTGTGTCCCCAGAGAAAAAAAGTGTAGGTCAACATCTTTCAACGGAGCAATTTGGGTACACCGGGCTAGCTAATACACAGCTCCTAATTCAGTCTATGACTTCAGACCCTTGATAATCTGGCAGCAATGTTAGCTGGTGATGGAGATGAAGCTGAAAAAGCCACACCACAGCAGACAAGGGCATTTTCAAAGCAGAGACCATCCTCGTGGACAGCTATTACTCTGTCTTCCACACTGACCCAGCCTGCTATTTTGTTGGTCGTGTGGTCAGACAGGACTGTATGTACATGTGATTTGTACGATGAAGATCATATGCAAATGGTATTCCTCGGCAAAAACCTCACAACAGTTCAATATGACTGGCCAAAATCATAAAATGTCATACAGGCACTGAGTGTGTGTCTGCCTTTTTAGCTCAGCTGACTTGTCAGCAGTTGAGCTTATCTTACAGCCCTTAGTCAACAATCTACTTCTTCTCCACAACCGTCCGCCAGATTGACTTCAAACGTGGTGTGGATGTGTCTTGGGTAGGTCTCTACCAAATTTGTTTAAGTGGCCATGCTCCAGTGATTTTTGGATTTTTTTTTATGAATTTTCTTTGTTCTTTTTGGGGGCTAATCTTAAAAAATCTTCTGCGAAAAGGCTCACCCAGTTGCTTTGAAATCCCACAATGACACTCCCAGGGACTCTCAGTTCCGAATTTGTTCACCAGGAAGCGCTGCGATTTTTTTTTTTCTTATTTTTTATGATTTTTAGTGTGTTATTGCTATTTTCGACTTCATCTCCAGAACCGTCATTCAGATTAAGCTGAAATTTACTGGATATGGTCCAAGTGGAAAAGTCAGACACAGTTGTTCACTATGAGGCAATGCTGTAGATTCCTGATTTATAACATTTTTTTTTTCAAATTCGGGTACTTGTCGGTAAATGCACTTTTCCTATTGATGACTATGCAAGTCAGTGGTCATTCTAATGCTAACTCACATTTTTTGCTTCTTCATTCTTTACTTTTACTTCTTCAGATTGACTTCAAAGTTGGTGGCATTGTACCTTGGGTAGGTCTCTTGCAGATTTGTTCAAAAGATCATGCTCCATTGATTTTTGAATTTTTTATGACTTGGTTATTATTTGTTTGTTTGTATTTGGGGGCAAATCTTCAAAAGTTTTCTTCTCTGAAACCGCTCCCTCGATTGCTTTGATATCACACAGAAACACTCTTAGGGACTTGTGGTTCCGAATTTGTTCATCAGGTGGTGTCGTGCTGTGATTTTTTTTCTAATTTTTTATGGGTTTTTTTTTTGTGTGATTGCTATTTTCGGCTTCTTCTCCAAAACCATCACTCAGATTAAGCTGAAACTTGGTGGATATGTTCTTTGTGAATGGGTCAAACAAAATGTTTCTAAGTTGCAATGCTGTGGGATCCTGATTTTTAATGATTTTTTTAATTCGGGTACTTACCCATTAATGCACATTTCCTATTGATTACTGTGTAAGTCAATGGGCATTCTAATGCTAAGTCACAGCTTTGACTTCTTCTCCAAAACTGTCAGTCAGATTGACTGTAAACTTTGTGGCAATGTACATGTAGCATTGTGGGTCTCTAGCAGATTTGTTCAAATGGACACGCTCCATTTAATTTTTTAGTATTTTTTTTATGCATTTCTTTGGCTTTTTGGGGGCAAATCTTAGAAAATCGCAAGGGTATCTGTACATTTCAGCTGAGCACAGGACTGTCACAGTCCTCGTTTCTGTTTCATGGCCACTTAAGCATCAAAGGTCACTAGGCCTTTTGAGGTGGACAATCTGCACGACAGGCATATGGAAGAGAAATTTTCAAATCTCAAGAAAACTATTGCCAAAACCAAGGCATGAACAACTTAAATAGCTGCAGATCAAAATGTTAAACAAAGTTCACGAACTTTGAATTGTGCTACCTGAATTTATGTTAAAGAAGAAAAATGTTCAAATGTGCATTAAATTATATCCGAAGTAGAGAACTTTTGGATTATTAATGTGCATTTATGAGGTGGAGAACAGTTTTTTTTTATGAATAAAAAAAGAATGGTTGAGGAAAACAGTACTAAACAAAGGCCCAAACTACTGAAGAACTGAACATCCTAAGTACAGAAGTGGTAGATTTGGTTTCAGAATCAGTTTGCATCTGAATTGTGAGCCTGAATTTATGTCAATGGAAGGAACTGTTTGGGTATGGATTTTATCCAAAGGAGACAACTATTGGTAGTTTATTGTTAGATTCTAAATAAAAACAAAAGTGGAGACAAAATATTGTCCAGTCAGAGTGTGTGTGCATGAATACAAAACTGTGTCACTATTAAAGACACATATGCATGTATATGCTGTATGTGATTGGATCCACATCATGTCATCTTATGGACCCAATCAAATAGATTCCTTGTATTATATACAAATTCAATATATATTTATTCCAAACTCAGAGATTTAGTATGAATGAGCCATAGAACTGTAGGTAGAACCATATTAATGTTGTGCAGGTGCAGGAACTTGAGTGTAATCCACTTTGCAGACACCTACTTTAACATGCGCAGAGCAGCAAACATTTATATCTTGTCACTAACGGGACAATTCTAGATGTCAGCATAGCTGCTAAGGCCTTCTCATGCTATTGTTAATGTGTTAAAGCTTTAATTTTTCCTCTTTCCATGATGCTGGGCCTTTGGAGCCATAGTTTGAAAACAGTAAGTAATACATGCACCTCTTTTACGAGGCTGATGAGTTGGAGCATCAAATTGTGGTCACGTAAAGGAATGATAATTCTATCAAAGTATAGATACACAAGATGAAAGGTAAATGCCAATTATTCTCTCTGAAACATCCTTTTCCAATGTGATGGTCTTTTCCTCAGAGGCGTATGTTAAGACGGACTAATGTCAAATTGGTTGTATCATTTTATGCAATCAAAATAGTTTCCAGTTTTGATTCCATTTCAAATCAAATGTCCCGTTAGTGACATAAAACAGAGCGTTGATTCAGGTTTTAAGAGTACCAAAAATTACTGAACCTGTGATGTAAAAGTTATCTAAGGGTTAGTACATGTGTCAAGCTCCAACAAATCACTACAAATCATTCCACAGGACTTTCTAGTAAGTTGACATAGGTGACGGCAGGAAGTGTGAATTAACCACATCATTACATGCAAACAAATCTTTCATGTTTGGGATACACACTGAACACATACACCTAAAATGAAAACCTTGTTTGTGTTCATTATATTTTAAAATAAAAGCTCACTCTTTTTCTTGGTATTCAGAATCATATTTTGTACAACTTATAATATTGTGAGGCTACAACCCCAGCATGTGGGTACCATAGTAACCTACATGTCACTAACGGGACAGCACTGAAAGTACCATCTTCCCCGAGTTGCCTTTCCAAAACTACAGGGTTATGAGGTGGCGTCTTTTAGCATAAAATTTAACAAGACCCCAGGCTCATAAAAATATCTAACTCAGCACCTGTAATGAAAGTTTAATTTTCTAAATTTTGATGGCCTGATTGTTCAAAAATTACGCAATTCACCCTCAACCGTCTTTGTTAAAAGGCTTAACTTTATGTGTGGGTCTATCATCATACACATGGTTGATCATAACCAAAAGTCCACGGCACAGGACTACTTAGTGAATTTTGTATTTTGAGTTGTTACTTCAGAGCTAATGAACCATTGTTTTGAGTGGACGCTTGAGCACAATTTATCCAGTACATAGATATTTACACATGATGATCTATAATTCGGAAGAACTTGGGACTCACAGGTCTTCTTCAGGCTGTGCACCCAAGGTCGGCTGAGCACAGGATTTTTACAGTCTTCCACAATTTATTTCTTTGTCAATTGAACTATCGTGAACAGACCACGTTTGGCTGGCAGGAGGAATCCAAATGAAAGTCATGTTTGCAAAACAATAAATGGGTTTCAAATTTTCTGTGTAATGATGATTCAAGATCTCTGATGTGCCTGTTTCCTCTTGCAAGTATAGTTATGCAAAGTTGTTTGTGTTCACAGGTATAGAGTGGATCCGATTGCAGCAGAAAGATATTTGGCTGAAAACACAAGTCACGTCATCACCGAACTACATTTTATTTCCAGCCCTCTTGTTCACGTTAGCAATAACATACCTATGGATATGTAAGTAGTTTCAGAAAAGTTAAATTTTTCTACGTTACAATAGATGCCACATTTTAGAGCTCTACAGCTAAACGGTTTAGAAGAAAGAAATACACATAGAAAAATGTTTGTATGAACAGTGTAATTATATTTTAATTCTGGATCCAATGCATGAAAAATAAAAGCACATCATTCAAAGTTTGCATACAATACACGTATATGGAAAAGCGTGACACCTCCATAAAGTCGCCAATTTTATTCGTTTTCTTGATTTCTACTGATCATCATTTAGTTGCACCAAATTTGGCAAAATCATCATGCACTTAATTAGCCATTTTGGAATAGCGTGCAAAAATCTTTTCAATTGAAGTTGTTTTGGTTTTTGTCTGTCATGCCAATTTGTCCATGAAGTTTCCATTTGAAATAGTGCCCTTAAATTCAATAATGAATGCCCCTTGTGCAGTTCCCATAATATGGCGAATTACCATCGGAGTTCCATATTGTATACCTTATCACCACCTGGAGATGAGTGTATAGGGCATGTTGTTTTAGAATTTACAAATGTTGTGGGCACTTATCGCGATACTTAATTGATCATTTTTCTATCTCATTCATAGATCAGTAAGTAATTAAAGGTTTGCAATTTTGCATTTCTTTCGCATTGGTGAGATTTGCGGAATTACATGTTTACAGCATCCATCATGCCTACGAAGAGAAGGACACTTCATACTTAGATTAAAGCGCTATCAATTCTATCTTAGGTAGGAAGAAAATTGATATGATTTTAACTTTTACACCATGTTTGGGACAAGCTCCACCAAACGACCCACAAACAATGCATTAGAATTATATAAATGTAAACAAATTTAATATACCCAAATTACAATCAAGTTTGCGATGATGGTTGTTTAAAATTTATAAGAAAAGCTGCAGTTGCGTCCTTATTTCAAAGTATTAGGATCAGAAGTTATTTATTTTATGCCTGAAATAAAATATCTACAACCCCAGTGATGATTGTGCAAGATATAATTGCATTCGCCTGGAGTAAGTCATTCTAATTTTGTTACTTTATTTCTCTCCTATTAAAAAGCAGTCCCGTCCTTTTACGAGGCGTTTCTTGTTTCGCAGTTTTTCTTATTTTTCCCTTCATTGTTGTTATTAAGTAAACAAGAAAAAGACAACCCATTTACTACTGAACAGAGGTGATCCCCATATTCACAGCATCTATGACTTAGCCAAGGTAAGTGGAAATTATTTGATATTAAGTTTTAGTTAACACTACAGTGATATTATTTGTTGCTTAATTTGTTTATCATTGACACAGTTAAAGTGAAAAGTAAATTATAATATTGCCATTGTTCACACACACACACACACACACACACACACACACATATATATATATATATATATATATATATATATATATATATATATATATATATATTATATATATATATACATATATATGTATAATTACTGATGAAAGATGAATAAAAGGTATGGTCAGATAAAAATAATTACCACGAGGTAAAAGCACCATTAGAAAAGACGATTTGTTTCAAAGCAAATATGTCTCTGTGCCACCAAAACTTGCAACTTAAATGCTACAGCTTTTGTTTGTGGTATACTGGATACGCCTTCAGCACACACCTGTGAGTTAAATTGGGAATGACACCTCTACCTATAATAGCTTAGACGATATTCAACATCTAAACTTTTTTTCAAGTGCCCCTTATTAGCTGAAATTAAAATTCCACAGCTGTTGTTTGTGGTTCATTAGAAATGCCTACAACAAAACCCTATAAATTAAAGTTGGAATGACACCGCTTGCAAAAAACAGTTTGGACGATATTCAAATGTAAAGTTTTGAAGTGTCTATAATTAACATAAATGAAAATTCTACAACTCTTGTAATGTGCTGAATGGATGCACAGCCCTTACAAATGTACCAATAGAATAACATTTGGGCATATATGTTGAATAGTTTGGAAGCCAAAAGAGATTGAAATTTTGAAATGGCCCTAATTATTATATTTTTCAACCAATTGACTATTATGAACTGTATGCAAAATTTCAACATAAGTGCTATATGTATGCTAAATTTGAAGTTTCGGATTCGAATAGTGTCTGAATTAAATCGACACAAAAAGAAAGAAAGAAAGAAAGAAAGAAAGAAAGAAAGAAAGAAAGAAAGAAAGAAAGAAAGAAAGAAAGAAAGAAAGAAAGAAAGAAAGAAAGAAAGAAAGAAAGAAAATAAATATTGGGAAAAAGAATATGACAGTGTTCACACACAGTTATGATGAGCCGATGGCCAAGCGGTCGTGGGATGGTTACGGGCGTCGCTATCTGTGCGAGGGGCACGGAGTTTAAATTCAGGACGATCCAAGGGATTTTAATGTATGCAACGACCACCTAACTGCTCAAAGGTTTGCTTTTGCGGTGATGACGGGGCTGCAAGTCTGAAGGTGTGGCCGCTATAAGAAATCACTCACGAAAGGTCACCGCACTCACGTGCGAGAATTGTAAATTACGTGACGCGTGCAAGAGGGCCCTGGTGCAGATGAGCGTCGGCTCACCTGGGGCTCGTTTTTCGAAAGGGTCGCACATTTGCGACAGCGACAGCATTTAGCGCTTGGTCACTGGCAAATTTAGCGACCATTTCACAAAGTGTCTCTGACTGGTCGCAGGTGGTGTGGGAGGTCGCTCAGCAGCGACACGTCGCTGATGAGTTACCCAAACTTTACATGCTTCATAAGCTTTGTCGTAATTTGATAACTTGGGTGCGTGTATATTACATGTTTGATCGTGGTGTACATTGTAAAATGTATTTTTATGTATGCATGTATGTATATATTCCTCGCTTCACGGGGGTTCTAATACAGTATTATTAATTATTATTTATAAACATAAACAAAATACATTGAAGGCACACGCCTGGCTATGGCAAGCCAAACCTGCAAATATTCACAAATGGGGAATCTGTATTTCTAATGCAGATATCTATGGGGCGCCGTTTTGCTATTTATCCAGTATTTCTTGATATCAAAAAGTGACTTTTTGATATCAAGAAGTCGAATTCTTAATATTAAGAAATTGCTTACACTTCTTGATATCAAGAATTCGGATTCTTGATATTAAGAAGTCACTTTTTGATATCAAGAAGTCGACTTTTTGATATCAAGAAATGACTTCTTGATATCACGAATTACAAACTACTTTTTGATATCAAGAATGCGACTTTTAGATATCAATAAGATGTCTCTAATTGTAAATATTTGCAGCTTTATTTTAAACGTATTTTATTTTTTCAACAATATACAAATAAAACATTCTCATCGGCAATTAACAATCGGGAGGAGGGCTTAGCCCTATATTAATCCCTCTCGTGGAAGAATAGACAACAATTAAACAAGACACCAACCGACACACAATCGCTGCACAGTGAGGCAGGGCCCACCGACGTGCCGCCATACAAGAATGAGAAGACATCACAGCTGGACAGGGACAGATAGGGGGCTCAATACGTTCAAATTAATTAATAATCTTCTTTCCTAGGTATATAATTCAGATAAAGTTTTGAGTAAGAAAAACAAACAAAATTTGCCATCTTTAACTCTATTTAAATTTAGATTACGTGATCAAATGGGGTGGTCAAATTGCGCAAGATCCGAATTTATAATTCGAGAGGCCAGGGTTTCCCATCCAAGCTCTTCATACAGTTTAGCATTCGATGTGCCATGCATCGCGCCAGTAACTATTCTTGCAGCAGTCAACTGATTTTTTTTTTTCAAGTTTATCAGCATCAGTTGATGTGCAACCATCCCAGGCAGCACTTCCATATTCTAAAATAGGTCTTATAAAAGAAAAATAGATGGTTTGTGAAGTTTGGCGGTCTAGGCGAAACTGGAGGCTTTTCATAATGTTAGGAAGCTTTTCAGTTTTAGCAGCTATGTTCTTAACGTGGTCAGACCATCTCAGGTCAAAGCGTATGGTAATACCAAGATGTTTGTGGATATTGACATTTTGTAGTATGTGGCCTTGAAAAATAATAAATGGGTCATTTTACATCCCAATGATAAAAATCGCTCAATTTCAATTTCAGATAAGGAAGTTCTGGATATTCTAAATAGCTCAGATGTTTCTAAGGCCACCGAACCCGATGACATGAGTGCCAAACTTTTAAAGGAAGGTACGCCTTCCATTCGTAAATCATTAGCTAAACTTTTTAATTTATCTTTGAATAATAATGCGTTTCCTACTAAATGGAAACAAGCTAATGTTACACCTTTACATAAGAAAGGCGCTGAAAATCTCTGCGATAATTATGGACCGGTTTCCTTGTTAAGTTGCGTTGGTAGGGTATTCGAAAAAGTATTTTTCAAGAATGTTTTCAACTTCTTTAGGGACAATCTATTAATCTCAGGTAACCAATCTGGTTTTACGCCGGGCGACTCTACTGTTAATCAATTAATTGTTATATATCACGAGTTATGTCTTGCTGTTGATCAGCAAAAAGAGGTACGCCTTGTTTTTTGGACATCACCAAGGCTTTTGATAAGGTCTGGCAGACCGGCTTACTTTCCAAACTTGAGAACAATGGAATTTGCAGGGATCTATTAAGATGGCAGCTTTGACTCGCCATACCTGGCTGCAGTTCGTTCACGCGAATTTTGTAAGGGGTAGACTTGTGTAATGGAAATCCGCTGAATACTGCTGATTTCTTCCTCAAATATGGAAAACCTGACAATGGTGCATGAAGTCCAGCTAACCTCATTTCACAAAGTTCCAGTGGGTTACTTCGGTCTATGAAAACGTGGTGTCGTCGCACTCTTTGTCTCTGTCGTTGTCGTGGGGTAAATAAAGGCCTATTGCCACCGGACGCGAGCGACGGAGAACGTCGCAATTTATTCAGCTGTCGCAAGAGACAATTTTTGGACGAAAAGGCTACACGTTTTCCATGAAACGCGATGCGATTTAGAATGGTCAGTTTTCGCTTTGATTTCAAATGTCTCATTGGGACAGGAATTCGACATACTGATTTGTTGGTCAAATTTAGATCGCACCGTGGCACGGAAAAAAACATGGTTCTTTTCAGAAAAAAAACGCTCGCGGACGTGATTGGTTCTATTTAAAAAAAAAAAACGCTCGCGGACCGTATTCTGACTTTTGCATCGCTCACGGTCGGCGTGAAGTAAACCATTTGATTTCCCATCTTCTAAAAAAAATCGCTTGCGTTCGTTGCGTCGCTCGCGTCCGGTGGAAACAGGCCTTATTAAAGCTTTCATGTTTGGTACAATATAGTGATGATTTAAAGAGGAATGAGCTTGCGACTGGACTAGCGACCAGAAATTTTTGGTCGCACATTTCATCAAATTTGCGACGGGCAAAGTGACTGTGACGCTTTCGAGAAATTGTAGAATAAATTAGCGACGAGCTAGCGACCGAAGAGCTGGTCGCAAACTGGAGCGACCCTTTCGAGAACCAAGCGCCAGGTTTGTACCCGCTATAAATAAGGTCTGTCCATCAATTTAGAAGGAAAACAAACCGTAAACGTTTCGTTCAAGACCAACTGCTGAAATACCATGAAGTAAGGTACTTTCAGAAGAATGCTGACGCCACTGATATACTTTGGTTGCAGTAATGTGCCTTAATTTGTACAACATAGTCTAAGGATACAAATAAAATAAAATCAGAAATTTCAAATCCCAGAGGTAAGTGTATTTTCATAGTCTCAAGACGCAAAACTAAAGCAAGCTGATTTTGCATGCACAAAATGAATTGGCTCCTTTGGAATTATGTCAAGGTCACTTTTCCTGAAGACTGTCATGAGATAATAACAGAGAACTGGCTTATTACTCAACTTCAAAGTTCCAACTTATATAATTTTCAAGTTATCAAGTAAAGATTAAAATTTACGATAGTGACCCTACGACCTTGGGAATGAAGTCAAGGTCAATTATTTACTGTGTAAATCTTGCATGTATACATTACCACCAGCATCAAAGTCCTTGCTTAAATAGTTCTCAAATTAGTGAACGACATACATCATAGTAGATGTCGACTGGTTATGAAGGTGGTCATAAATTTATCGAGCAAATGCACGGGAAAAAAATTAAGACCAGTATTATAGTAAAGTGTTTACTTTTTCTCAAGGCTTCGAAAACATGGTGTACATTGCGCCAGAAGAGAAAACCCTTTTTAGTGTTGACAGTTCTTTTTGTGCAGCGCCGTTGCAGCGAAAACCAACAACTCACCAAAACTGAAGGTTTAGTCTGTGCGCATATATGCACACAAACACACGAGTTTGGAATATATATTGAAGGTCTTGAGAGAATCTCGATATCACCATAATGCACACTGATCAGTTGACGACACACTTTAATAGACAAGTAAAATCTTAATTTGCTGAGCAAGATATTTCATCATATGTCCTGTCACAAAGGCGTTCCTATTTTTCACAATTGCAAGCCTTATAATTCCAGAAAGAAAATGTTATGAAGATGTCCATAGATTTACCCGGGACACCCACCCCCCATTCGATTGGAAAGAACTTACTGACATTCTCCATGACTAGTTTCTTTCTACCATACATTGCACTATAATCATGCATGACGCAATGTGTTATTTCAGACTGCCTATGAAGACGGTCATTCAAAAGCAGTCATGAAATTAGTGAGAAGACTGGGATTTGATATTAATTACCAGCTTCCAGGCAGCGGCCTTTCACTTTTTCTTGTAAGTATACTGCTTTAATTACCTATCATGGGACTGGACGTCTCTGCATATGGCTTGTTATCCCTTACCGCAAAAACGCTTTCATGTTCGGTGTTCACGAGAGTCCGATATTTTGGATATCAGGTCTCTCTGGGGACAGATATCTGATTGACAGTCACTTAATTATGCATTCAAAAATAATACAACAACCGACGCCTGGAGGCAACTGTGCAAGTGGGCATGTCTTACGAGTATTGCGCGTGGGATAATAAATAAGTTCTAGGATTGTCTTCAGTCCGATAGCTGATTTATCAGGGTGTGGTTCACGTCAAATGGTGTCGCCTGAAGTCTCGACCATTGCATAACTACAAATACCTGTACACTTTTGCTTCGTAAACTTGTTTGCGAAGGGAAACTTGCTTGCAAACAGACCCAAGTTTCATGCAAATGTAAGTAGATAAGATAGCTTCTTGGTCTGCGTTGGAGGCCAAGGGCAGCTCACTTGGTGAGGAAAGATTTGCTCACAAATAACATGTTAACCTTGCTGGATAAAGCGTAGGCCTACATTGACATGTAAAGGTCTCCCGTTTATAATGTCCGGTGTCTGTATCTACATAAACCAGTGACCTATGCATGGTTAGGTTGCCTCTCGAGCTTGACATCTGCATGAACCCACTTTTTTTTTCTTCAACAAAGTTGGCGTCGATGCATCAATATGGTCAGGATTTGATTAAATCTAAGTTATTTTGCTAGTCCTCACTTGACCAGGACCTCGTATAGGATTGTGCACAGGTGACCTTGACTTCATTGTCATGATCACAGGATCATTCACCCGCATTGATTTCCTTAGAATACTGGTAATACAAGAGGGATTTGATTGATTAATTCTTTAAGTATAATCATACAACCAAGCATTGTATTGCATATGTAAATTTAACCCGAATGCCCAGGTCACAGGTCCATTCACATAAAATTTGTTCTGGTGAGTTATCGCCCTATCTCTGACAGTATCACGGGGAGGTGTGAGGTCAAAAAGTGCGCGCTACATGGCCGAAGGCCAGCCAGCGATACTGTCCGAAACACTGTCAGGTGCTCGAAGATTTCAGTTAGAAAAATGCCGCCTGGTTAATTTTAGGCTTGGCAACAGACGGTATATTTGGACTTTCGTGATTTTTTTCTCAGAAACCTTTCGAAATGGCACAGGAATACTGATAGGGTCCCCCAAAACTTAATATCACAGGTGGCACCGTGATTTTTTCATTTTTTTACGATTTTTTTATTGTTTTCTCTATTTTAAACTTCTTCATTAGACCAAAAACACCACTCAGCTTGTTCTGAAACTTGGCGGAAATGTAGCTTGTGGGAGGGTTAAACAAAGATGTTCACTAGGTGCTGATACTCTGGATCCCTGATTCTTCATCCACTTTTTCAACTCGTGTACCAGTAGAGTAATGCATGCATTGCTGTTGATTACTATGTAAATCTATGGGGATTGCAATGGAAATCCACAGTGTGTGCATGTACGTCAGCTGATCACAGGACTGTCACAGCCCTCTTGTGTAACACATGCATGCACGGAGCCGAGAATCGATCATACGGCTGCCTGTATATATTCAGGCCTGACATGTAAATGCTCTGCATGAATATATGATTGAGTCACACAGGGATCTGACTTGGTATGGCTATTGACATCTTTTGCGTCACGGAGCCAGATAGTAATGAAAAGTGTGTATCCCATTGTGAACCGTGGCCTAGTGAATTTGGAGTAGGTCTAGCATGACTTTGTCTTTCATATGACCAGTCGTGTTTTTTCATGAACTTGAATCATGCCAAAAGCTATGAGCATTTTCCGTATAATATGGTGCATGTATTCACGCATCAAAAAAGTTGATAAGGTCAACGACGACAGAAATATTGGATATCAAGACAAAATTCAAGATTTTTTTTATGTCTGTGAAATAAATTGAATTCTATTTTTTTTCCAGTGTGCCTGCCTAAGTGGTCAAAGAGACCTGATAAAATTTCTGATCGAACGGGGTGAGCACAGATATTACACATGCACCACAAGGCTGTCATGTTTTGAATTTCCATTTTATTCACAATGTATATTACAACCACCACAAAAAGTACAATACATTAAATAATGTCAATATAAATTGCATACATTTACAATAAAGGTTCCAGCTTTTAGGATAAATATTCTTGTGATTTAATACATAAGTATGTGAGTCCATACACAGAACACCAATACACACACACACACACATACATACATACATACATATATGTATATATATTTATTTATCACTATATGATCGTACAGAAACCGCTAACAATATAACTTACTTTGTTGAATTCTTCAAAATTCACGCATCATTAGTCGGAATTGGGGTGACCTATGTTCGTAAAAAATACAGCACCAAATGAGCATTCGGAAACTGGTAACAATATAACATTCTACCATGAATTACTCTAAATTGACACATCTACTGTTGATATTCAGATGGCATAACATTCTCATTATTTGTTCTGAATGAACATTAAATACGATTATAAATCATGCATATATATA
This sequence comes from Hermodice carunculata, assembly GCA_964020975.1. Taxonomy (NCBI): domain Eukaryota; kingdom Metazoa; phylum Annelida; class Polychaeta; order Eunicida; family Amphinomidae; genus Hermodice; species Hermodice carunculata. Next base: position 26,858,908 of record OZ026612.1, read on the forward strand.
TATATATATATATATATATATATATATATATATATATATATATATATATATATATATATATATATATATATATATATATATATATATATATATATATATATATATCGCCTCCCCAGAGTGGAGCTATGGAAGTATATAAGGAAATGTTATTCCACACAACAGGAGCTAACGTGGACTCTAAAACATCAAATGGAGACAATGCCCTTTATCTGGCAACATTTGGCCTGCTGAATTATGCAAAAGCAGACGTGGACCTGCTTGGTGATCTGATTGAAGCAGGTACGTACAGACCTTCAACTGTCAGAAATACAAGTAGATGTTTTCAATTGGGTAAAATGCCACAAATTTTCCGCTGTTGTGGTTGCACATTATACGGACATTAATGATGTAGCTTTTTCATATCACATGGTATTGACAAGTTTATTTAGGCTGCAGGAAAATAAGCCGACCCCTAATGTGAGACACCATCACTCAGTGATGAATGATGCTATTTCAGACTATATCAACCAAATGGTTGGTTTTAAATTGACTAATTAATCAGCATCGTTAAAAAAATACATTTCGTAACTCTTTGGCTTTATCCTATTTACTTTGGATATTCATATGAGCAAAAACCACACAGAATTACTTGTAAGCACTGGTAAAGGGACTGGTGTGACAAACATGACTTCTCATTTTAAGGTTGTGATGTGAATGAACAGAACAACAGTGGCTACACTCCTCTCCACAGGGCGGCCAGCAAAGGCAACACAGAGATCATCAAATATCTGCTCAAACATGGTAAAAGTGAAGAGTTAATTTCTCCTGTTTAAGTACTAACATAGAATTTCAAAAGCAATGTAGGATGTTAAATACATACATACTGATGGTATAAGTGCATACTTTATGTGCTTAAGAGAATACTGCATTTTTTTCATGGTTTGTATTAGGCAGAAGGAGTTACATTTCCAAAACACATTGTGTACTTATTATAAGATATCTGCCCGCCAGTAAGTTGTTTTTTAGATTTAAAATTCAAAGCTTTGTATAGATATCCTCCATAGTATGAAACCATCATAAGTCACCTGCGATCACAACAAAGTGTACTAAGTGCAAAGAAAGAAAATGGTGACTGCAGGAGTTGCATTGCTTGACAAAACAAAAGAAAAGCAATATATTTAAACAGGCTGCAGCCCCACATACACACATCGAATGATCTGTGTGCAGTCAACATATCAAACTGGAGACCAAACATAACGTGCCCATTCTCCTCGCCAATTCCAATTTGAAACTCCAAATAAATGAATGATACATTGCTAACAATATATGTAAGGTTCACTGATTTCACTCACGATGCTTTTTGTAGAAACTGCTGTATTTTCCCATGGTTTCAACTTCGTGTTTCCTTGACACCTCAAGCTGAACTTTTATGTCTATAGATGGTTACATCATTCATATGCTTTAGAGTAGTACATTACCATTTACACATATAAACACTTACACATATATTCCTCAGCATGAGCTGCAATCGATCTTAAAACAATATTCCTTAAAGGTCTCACGGCTAGACATGCTATACAGTGAAAAAAGTACCAAAGATAGGTACAATGTGCATGCTCTGAAAGTGCAGTTCTGAAGACAATGATAAACAAATTTAACTTGAAACCAAACAGGAATGAAATTAATTTTCTTTCTCTAGATTACTATAATTTCATATCACATAAATCTTAATCCTTTTTTGTTAGTTATTCACACCTTAAAAGAAATAAAACTATATAACTATGCAGGGAAATTTCGTTCAGATTTTGTATTCATCCCATCATTATCCAAGTTAAAGCTTTCGGAAGTCATGATAGTTTGTTTGAGCAAAAAAGAAAAAGAAAAAAGAAAAATCAAGTATTGCAATACCTAGGCCCCCATCGGTAAAAAGATTGCATAGTTGCGTGGAAGGACAATGAACTAATGTAATTTGTAGTCCTAAAAGTTGAGCAACCAAAGTGATAATGACACCTTTGAAAATGAATATTTAGTTGAGTAAATTTCATTAACCCATTTTGTACGTTATTTTAGTTGCATCAATGATGAGAACATGGTTTTTGTGAAAAGAACACTGCAATGTTTTGCAAGGGCAGCAAATTTGGTGAAAACACAGGATCAAGGTTTTCCCCATCTGATGAGTTAGGTTCTTTTCTAAATGAAACAGTTCAGAGTTGCACAAAGTTTTGAAGTAATCTTTCATCGCAAAATCTAAAGTGCATACGGCAATGGTCGATGTCTCAGTGAGCATATTTTGATTCTTATTTCAAGAAGTATCCACGCACACAATTTGGTATCTAAGCATTATGTTATATAATAGGAAATATGGCATGGCATTTTCTATGATGGAGTCAAATGTCATGCTCACAGTGGCTTTTGGTGTGTGACACACTCCTGTCCCAAAAATTATCAACAAACCAAGTTTGGTATCTGTATGTATTATGATCCAGCATGTATGACAGGGCTGAAAGTCAAAAGTCAAGGTAACAGTGATCTAATTTTGATATATGACACATTCCTGTTCCAGGAAGTATCCGCACACCAAGTTTGCCACCTCAAAGTATTACAATATACGAAATATGGCCCGCACAAGCCTTTTCTATGATAAAATCAAAGGTCCAGTTCACAGTTACCTTATTTTGGTAAGTGACACACGTGCAAAATATCAAATAGACAGCATGCCAAATTGTGAGACCTTAATGCACATGTTAATATTGACACCCATATTAAACCGTTTCAGAAACGCGAACGTAAAAGTATATTTAGTTAAACGTTATGCGTCAGACCGTTTAATGTAAATGCACTGCTAAATGCAAGTGTCTGAATATCTAATGTATCTATTTACCAAGAAGGTTAACAGAAAAGTCGGCAACGTTGAATGACAATATTTTCTGTCGTTTGTCTAACTGCAGCAAATCGTATACATCTGGCATCATGCATTCAGGCATATTTCGATTATCTTCTATCGTTTACATGTATTGACACAGAGTGATACTCAAAGCACAGAAAGATTTATTAAAATAAATACAAAAGACTTTATATCCACACAAAAATTCTATGCCGATTTAAATAACTAAAGTATTGTGGAAAACTTGAATCCTGATCCCAATTGCAACTCAAATGGGAACTATGAAAAACTAAATAATTTATAAGCCATGCTAAAGAAAAACATATTACGACTAAAATAGCTAAATTTAACAAACATAAAGATGAAAAATCTCCCTGGGTAACCAATGGAGTTCTAAAATCTATTAAATACCGAGACAGTCTACAATCATTTAAGATGTACCCCTCAGGATGACCTTCAATATTATATATTAAAGCAAAACCTTAAAGTTTATAACAATATTTTAAGAAATAATATTAATCAATGTAAAAAGGACTATTATCATTCTCAGTTCAAAACCTTCAGAAATGATATAAAAAGACCTGGGATACTATTCGATCGGTCTTATGCATTAATAAAAATAAAACAAATTTTCCATAATTTTTCATGATAAACGACACCAAAACAACAAACAAGGAAATTATTGCGAATATGGTTAATACTTTCTTCACGAATATCGGACCAAAATTAGCAGCTAAAATAAATGTGTCAAAAAAACCGGATTTTTCTTGTTACCTAAAAGAAAAGAAGAATCACCGTTTCTCTTTTCACATATCGGCCCTGATGACAAATTGTTACAAATCACAAACCAAAATCCAGCACAGGCCTCGATAATTTATCCATGAAGCTTCTGAAAGGCATAAGCTCAATTTACGAACCACTACCCCCTATTGTAAATCAGTCAATAACGACCGGTATTTTTCCACAAAAACTAAAACTCGCTTCAGTTATACCTATTTACAACACGACAATACATTGCTTGATAATTGCAGACCCGTGTCTATCTTAACTACCATTCCAAAACTATTTGAAAAGGTTGCGTATACACAACCGTATAATTATTTCATTGATAAATCTCTGTTTTATGTTTGCCAGCAAGACTTTAAAAAATACACTCCACAGAAACTGCGGCATTAGAATTTGTTGATCGTATCGTTAAATTTGTTGACACTGGTAAACTGCCAATAACTATATTTATAGATTTATCAAAGGCATGTGACACTTTAGGCCATCGCATTCTCATTAAAAAATTAGCATACTATGGCATTGCCGGCACGACCTGAAATTGGTTTTGTAGTTACCTTACTAATAGGACTCAGTTTGTTTAGTTTGATACTGTCTGTTTCCAGCATCTCCAAATAACTACATGTGTCCCACTAGGGTCAATACTGGATCCACTTGTATTCGTAATATATAACAACAACATGCACTTGGCTTCATCTAAATTTGATTCAATTTTGTATGCGGATGACACCACATTACTCAACTCTTTCTGTGTTTCACTTTCTCGTCTGGATGTGAATTACAGGCACAAAATACTTCTGACAATATTAATGCTGAACTAAATAAAGTGTATGACTGGTTAACTGCAAACAAATTATCTTTAAATGTAAGTAAAACAAAGTTCATGATTTTTTATTTTCCCCAAAGAAGGCTGGATTTTGAATAAACCTTAACGATTGATAATACTCCAATTTTTAGAAATGAAGAATTCGATTTTCTGGGTTTACGTATTCATCCCATCATTCGTCCCTTTTTATCCAACCTAAACTACTGTATTCTTGTTTGGATTTCTTATATGGACGTAAATCTATGCTATCCGTATAATTCGTAATGCTGCATTTAATGCTCATACCGCCCAACTTTTCAGGCAACTAAATCTACTGAAAATAAATGATTTAATAAAGTTGAAAGCACTTAAACCCTATTATAAATATTCACATGATGAACTTCCTCATTATTTTAAAGATGTGTATCAAGTCCCAGAACCCACTAATGCCAATAACTTTCGTACCAGAAGTAGCCCTCCTTTTCCAATACCAAATAAAACAGGATCAAAAGATTGTATAAGATATAACATCCCATTTTTACTTCTGATTACACCGTCTTGTATAATTTACAAAATTTACTCCCATTCATATAATACCATAGTTTTCCAAGTTACATAAAAACTCCTATATAATATGAGTATCAAGAAATATGTACCTTGCCACATTGTTATTATGTAACAGCCAGTAGAATCTTTAGCATACATTTTACTTCAGTATCCGTAGTATTACTTCCTTTTTTTGTTTATATCTTTAGTTAAAATTATTCCAAGCAAGATGCAGCAGACAAGAAACTTCTTGTAGATGGCCCCAGCGACAGCAGATCTTAATCCTTAGCTGGGGTCATCCTGACATATTTTTCATAAGCTTTATAATACATGTATATATATCATAATTAAATACATATCAGTTCCATATATCTTGTATTCAATATTTCTAATACTGTCGAATAATACGTTTCTGAGTTCTGAGTGAGTTCTAGCATCCATGTGAAAGCTGAGCTGCCGTCCACTGTGGTCAGATATTCAATTTTACCAAGACAATGTGTACTAAGAAACATGCCCCACTGATTGTAAAGGTACAAAATGCTGACATTTTAGTTTGAACTAAATATCTTTAATTTGCACTCTATGTATGTATGTATGTATGTATGTATGTATGTATGTATGTATGTATGTATGTATGTATGTATGTATGTATATATGTATGTATGTATGTATGTATGTATGTATGTATGTATGTATGTGTGTGTATGTATGTATGTATGTATGTATGTATGTATGCATGTATGTATGTATGGATGGATGCGTGGAAATAGAGAAGTAGGGTGTATGGCAGCATTTGCATTTACTGTTTGGCGTCAAACCATTAAATATAATGTAAAAGGACATGATACTATCTTTCTAATGGTGAACTGAGTGTACTTTAACATATATTGGATGGATTGATGGATGGAAGGATGGATAGTTGGGTGGGTGGGGGGTCGGTGGGTTGGTGGATACACATACTGGTGGTTGGAAGAATGCATGGCAGTAGGATGACTGTATGGGTACATGTACATTTAATGTTAGGGGCAAATGTAAATATACTATTCAATATAAACGAACATAAATGCTAAGATTTGGGTACCTCATTTACGCTTCTTTAAAGTGCCATTGATATATGGCATATATGGGTGAATGAATGCATAGGCGTATATAGATACAAACACATAGACACATGCATGGAAATAGTTCATGGAAACAGGGTATTTGGTTGCATTTACAAAAACGTTGAGTGTCAAACCGTTCAATGAAAATGCACCGCTAGACATAAATGAACAAAATACTAACATTCCAATATTGAACTGAATGTTCTTTTGGTGTCTATAGATTTTACTGGTCGCTGTAGATTTACAGGCAGGTAGGTAGCTGCAGATGAACAGCCTGGCAGGTAGCTATAGACAAACAGGCAAGTGGGTAGTTGTAGATTTACAGGCAAAGAGGTTTAAAGATAGGCAAAAAGGCTTTTCAGTCAATAATTAGTGCCTTGATCATAGATGCGGGAACCCTATAATAATCAACTGGCGTGTCTGTCTGTCAGTCTGTCCGTTCATCAATTTTTCGTTTCCGGACAATAACCGTCCACATTATTATTCAATTGCCATCAAAGGTGATCAAAGTATGCATCTACTTCAAACCTCGGCTGGCATTATTAATGGATGACTTTAAACGCAAAGTCAAGGTCACAGGGGCTTACAACTAAAATGAAGTTTCGTGCAATATCTCCAGAACAACTGAACGCAAGTTCAATAAACTTGGTCACAATTTGTATTCATATAGGTCTTTGCTACATAATGCTTTTCGTGACGTTGAGGTCAAAGGTCAATGTCACAGGGGCATAGCAATGTAAATCTGTTTCTGTGCAACATCTGTAGAAGTATGTGATAGAAGTTCATTATATTTAGACATTTTATGTATGTAGAGGACAGTTCACTTTTGACTTGTCACAAGTGATCTTGAGCCGAGGTCAAAGGTCAAAGGTCAAAGGTCACAGGACTGTTTGAAAAAATGTGTTCCATGCAGTATATAGAAGGATTTGAGAAAGATTCATCACACTTGATTGAACCATGGATCGAGGTAAGACTTTAGTGAGGGAGACTGTGGGCTTGCACTAGCCATTCGCTAGTGGCGAAAAAAAATGCTTAATCTGGCGACAAAAAATTCGGACAAATTCGCCAATTTGGGGAAGATGAAAGTTCTGCATGATGGATTTCCTCTGCAACCTCTTTGCAGAAAAAGGAACTTTCATCATCAAAATAGTGGAAAGAAAACCTTGCTCAACTTCGAATAGATTTCAGCAATAGGAAAAGGCTAACCTTTTTTAAACACACAATTTGTTGTGGTTTTTTCCTGAGTCAAGGCGTGGACGGCTCTTTTTTCTCCCCTGCCAATGTCACAAAGGCACATCAACCTGACCAAAAATACATACTTGTTATGAGATCGTATTCTGACTTCAAACTCACAATTTTGATAGATAGTTTGTTGTCACAGCACTGTATTGATCCACTATGGTCCAAAGACAGGGTTTTTTTATGAAACATTTATGCCCTGGATGGGCAAAATTAAGTGAAATATACTAGTAAAAAATAACATTTGCTCAGGGGCCATGTTGAATACCCTGCCATCTGGTGGCCAAAATGGAGATGCATGTTTAAGCTTGTTCGCTTCAAGCAGTCTGACAGCTATAGGCGTACACATACCGTGGAGCTAGTAGCTCCATGCACATACTAAGTTAAGAAACATTTTTCTCAAATTAGAACTTTGATAATGAAAATTTTATTTTTATTCATTCTGATTGATAGGGACATTTGCATGCAGCTGAGATTGTAAATGCTATATGCACATCACATTCATACACATGTATATATATGTTCAAGCTAGCATTCTACCAGTATCAACACTGCATTCAATTTTTTCCATAGTCTGGATCCATTTCCTTTCAATCTGAGTTAAGTGTATGATTTGCACATATTTTTAAAACTAAAGCTCTCAATTAATTGTATTTTTTTCCAAATGGAGAGAACCAAGATTATCCTCAAATCAAATATGAAGTTTCAACATTTTCTCTGAATTTAACCACCGTTATGCAAGCAGCTTTTTGACTATCAATCACTAATTATATATAGCTATTGATGGAAATAAAATATTATTATCAGGTCAAAGAAAATATATAATAAACTCATACTTTAGTGTAAAACCTTAAAAAACATCATTACACATGTACTGATATTGAGTTCTGGCAGATATCTTGGACACTGACCCTATGTCTAAGTTTTACCAATTGAAGACTTGCAAGCAATTTGTGTGATGTAACTTTCGGGAGAGGCCTTTTTTAAGTATTATCTTGTCTTTGATAATAATAATAATAATAATAATAATAATAATAATAATAATAATAATAATAATAATAATAATAATAATAATAATAATAATAATAATAATAATAATAATAATAATAATAATAATAATAATAATAATAATAATAATACATGCATAGTTACTGAACAGGCGCTATTGATTACGTATATAGGTGACCTGGGACTCTTTTTGGGGGGGGGGGGGGTGAGTGGCTGGGGGATTGTTTTTTGTTTTGTTTTTTTCGTTTTTTTTTTCTAGTTTTTCGGAAGGGCGTCGAAAATGACTATACCTGTCTGATAAATAGGAGCAAAGCTTGTGTAAAGAATATAAAATTTGGCTAAAAGAAATTTTGCAGCTTTAGCCAAATTGGCTAAAAGGTAAAAATCCCTAGTGCTAGCCCAGACACATATGGGTGACTTGAGATCAAAAGTCAAGATCGTGAGGGCGCTTCAAAGAAAATTGGTTTCAGTGGAATTTCTGCTAAACTATGCGACAAAAATTCACCATACTTGACCACTTTATGAATCCACGTAAGACTTCAAGTGTGACCTTTAAGGGTTGACTTGAGGTCAGAGGTCAAGGTCATTGCACCATTTGATAAAATGTGTGATACGCAGTATGCAGAAGGATTTCTCAGAACTTCATCAAACTTAGAAAAAAAACATGGATCAAGACAAGACTGCACAGAATTGCTTAGGAGTGACCTTGAAGTCAAGGTTACACAGAGGTCAAGGTCATTGTGCCATTTGGTCTCCAGGGAAAGTCACATGACTATTTCAAAAAATACGATGCTTGTAGGTCCCATGATGACCTGGTCGTTGTTCTAGTTTAAGTTGAGCTTTTACTTCTTGTTAAGATGGCAGTATTCAAAGCACTTTTTTTCTCATCCCGTAACACATTTATCATCCTACTTTATATAGTCACCTGATCCATGCTTTCTAGTTCTGTTGTCGTAAATCTATATTTATATATATATATATATATATATATATATATGTATATATATATATAATATATATATATATATATATATATATATATATATATATATATATATATATATATATATTATCAGTGAACGTCAAAATTTTCAATAACGTCCGTGAACATTGAAACTTGTGCCTCTTACATTAGTTGAAGTTAACGTAGCGCCGGTCTAGCGCCAAAATGTCGTGGCCCTGTTTTTCCTTTTTTTTTTTTTTTTTTCATTGGGGAATTTCATTTAGTCGCTTGGCTTCAGGTTACTGTGGAGGTCCGGGAAAAAGGCCCCCGACATGTGTAACTTATATAAAAGAAAATGGAAAATAGCTGTAATAGTTTATTTCAACGACGGTAGCATAACATATGGAACCAATCACCCGAGGTCTTCACACCTGAGAACACACATACATTTATAAGCCACAGATAGAAAAGTAAAAGAAGATATATTCATTTATATGCACAAATACATGGAAATAGTTATTCACCTGGCAATGAAGAGACGAGAAAGATCATGAGGCAACACAGTTACTGATTTCTAGATGAAGACCATATTGTTTTATAACCCCGCTAAGCAATACATTTGTTATCAGTCCTCAGTCTCTTTGCTGTCTGAAGATTTTCCGGTCAGCGTAAGGTTTTATCCGAGACGGATGCAGTACCAAAGTCCGTAACGCCGAAATATGGTACAATACAGACAAGCGTTCTGTGGGCCGAATACCAGGTTACAGATATTAATTTATATTCAGATACATTGGTTCAAAACTTAACGTAGCATGTTCAGTTAATATTTTTGTAAAAAGTAGATGACTTTTCGTATCACCAAAAAGATCATACTGCATTTCGCAAAGACGTACATTGTAACATCTTCACAACCAAAATATTACTTAAGATCCAGGCGTAACACTGTCAGCATTATGAGCTCGAAAAATGCACGTCATGCATGTAAAATTGAATAATACATGTATTTCAGGGCAGTTATGTATATTTGCTGCCGACCAATACGTCGCTGCTTGTCTACAACCAATTAGCCGACCTGTCTGTCTCTCTGTCTGTCTGCATGTCTGCCTGCCTGCTGGCCTGCCTGCTTGTCTGCGTACCTACTTCTCCACCTGTCTGCATGCACCTTCATGGCTGACTGTTCGTCTGTCTGCCTGTGTGCCTGTCTGGCTACCTACCTTTTCAGCTATCTGCATATCTGCCTGCCTACTTTAATACCTATCGAGCTATCTACCTGCCTTTCTATTTACCTACCTATCTGCCTAGCTGCTGGTCCACCTCCAAGCCTATCTCACTGCACCTATGTTTACGTAATTTGTGTGTGCGTAGCATTTGTTTCAAGACCACGTTATGACGATAGTCTTTTCAAAACATGGTGCATCAGGGCCTCTCGAGAAGATGCTCACAGATTTCGAAGCCTTAAAAAATGCATTGGAAAATGTCATTGTAACACGAAGCCAAATCTCAAACCTTTCTAGTTCCAACAAATCGATATTTTCCGGAAGTCAAAACGTTTGCTTTCGAGTGCAGCCTGACAAAAACATTTGAACTGAGAATTGTGCTTTCATTGATACAGGTCTGACGTTTTTCAAGTCCAGTGAGGAAGGTTGTTGAGTCAGTTTTACGCAAACCAGGAGACGGTCACAGTATTTCTATGTCATTTCAGATATAATGGAAATGAACCTGTACCACATTTATGGATTTTATACAGGTGGTCTAGCTGCAACTGTTAATTTTACAATCACTGGGACTGAATATAATGCCCCAGCTTGTTTCCACTTCAGTTATACACTGGCGGGTAATTTAACTAGGATAAGCTGTCCAGCTGGAAAGGGTACATATTGTTTCAGGGGTAAGTCAAATTGTTCTTAACTGAACCTGTACTATACAAATTTAGTAATTGTGGTTTGTTTGACAGGTATTCTTCTTTCATAATGAAGCTCTGCATTTACAAGCAAAACTTCACGTATTTAGCTAATTCATCATTTGCCACGTTCATATTTATTCATTATTATGTGGGTTGTCTTTGCTGAATATTTAGCTTAGACAAGGAGCCACTACTCAGAGAGACATGTACGGGTAATAGGCTCCGAAACATGTTGAGTAGTTACCCGCTGAAGACCCTTGAATTTATTTGGGCTGATACAACCTATGTCAAAATTTTACAGAGGAACGTGTGCAATATGGACAATAGTACTTCCATATGTATATAGATTTAGACAGGGACAGGTTAGCTTATGGAGAGTAAAGAGTTCGGACTGCGGAATAGGGTAATGACTACTACGAAGTGGTTCTGGGCAAAAAGACACAAATACAATACCGTTTACTTGAACGTTTTGTGCGCACGCCCTGTAAGTGTAATAAACATCGCTGACATGCGTGGATTTTTCACTTGAAAATATACATTTTCTGAAGTTCCCCCATCACACCATGCAGTCCCACACATTGATCACACGAAAAGAAAAAGAAAAAAAAAGTCCAGTGCTGAATGGAACATGCAGGGTAAGCAGGTGTTGGTGAGGGCCCTTTCACCCACAACCTTAATTCAGCGCTTTTGTTTTCTGAGAGGACTCAATTCCTCAGGATAAGCTCGGAGGGGTAATTGCAAGGTGTGGTTATCAAACTTTTAACCATTTCAGTGCCAAGTTGTATGGCTAGTCAACAGCTGTTCTTAACACGCTTTGATCACAATACGCCTAATACACCCCCCCCCCGAAAAAAACTGTTGACTTGTTGACTGGGAACAACTCTGAAACTATCCATTTACGGCTGGGTATGCTGGTGCTACTTGAATAAAAGTCCTTTTATGATTAATTAGAATATGGAATTATTATGCTAATTCAAATATACAAGATTTTGTAGTGATTAGGGGCAACAATTGTTTTTAACCAGATATATTGCAACCATGTAAGACCTTTATACTAAAGACAACGGAGTAGTGCAGCTCATACATTGTAACTATATGAGCGATTATATAATAATAAAAAAAAAACGTATCGGTCTGCCACTGTTGCCTGGTAAACAGACAAATGTTCCCGTGAACCTGTCTGCAGAGACCACCAAGAGGCCAGGTACGAGTAGGGTCTATTCAGACCGATGTTCTGACTCCAGACAGGTCGTAGCGTTTAAAAACGAAACACAGCTTCGAAGGTCTGGCACAGTGTTCCCGTGCATTAAAACAAAGATGAAAACAACATTTATCATCATAGTAAAATTGCGTTTCCCGTATATAACGTCAGTCTTCTTTGAAATGGAGAGTTAGTGGTGAACAAACTGACGCGATGGGATGGTGTTTATTTGCTTGGATGGAAAGATCCGTTCACATACTTCTTTATGGATGCTGTTCGTGAATTTTGTAACTGTTAAACTACATTAAATTAAAACCAGTCGCCCCTCAAACAGACAAAGAAAATCACATCCAGCAAGCAGATGTCGATCATCTGTTACATTTTTTACCTACTCATATTTGACAGAGTCAACAGCATTTATAAGCGGTAGGTCGTATCTCGAAGCTTCAGACAAAAATTTTTAGCGATAGCGAAGGTTTGAGGTGGAAAACAAAAATTGAAACATTTATGCGGCATGATATTGAGACCTGTTGCCATCTGGTGGCTCGACGTTATTAACTGCCAGCTTCACATGGATCGTTAGCTTTCGTGTTCTAGGTTACTGAACTAAAGAACAACAATCTATTTGAGCATCAAGCTGAAAAAAGTGGATTGGAAAACATAATGCATGTTGGAAGACTCCCATTAAAATTCAAAACAAGTCGTTACCCTAAGAGCCTCCCATGCAATGGTGAGCAAATATTACCGTCTGTTTGAGAGGCCTCTTTAATTTGTCATGTGAATCATAATTATTCCAGTGAAATGACAACATAATCAACTGAAAAAATCATGATCAAGCACATCAGAATAAGTACATTAATTGTTAAATACACACACGAATTCCGAACAGATACAAACGAAAAGATACAGTAAGTTAAATTCGGAAGTCAGAACTGCAAGTATTGTTGGGCAACTGTAAGATAATTTTACACAAATTATGTGGTTTTAATGTAACAAGGAATCGCTGCATGAAGACTATTAGTATAAGTCCTTTCTTTAATTTACACGGTTACAGTAATTTAGCTCATGATGATTACACCAGTGAAGTTTGTTTTGTCTTTAAATAATTCATTACGTGTGGCGCGATGACCACGAAGTTGGGGATTTAATCTTCAGTTCAAATCGTTAAAATCTGCAAATTTTCTATTTGCATAATGTTTACGGCAGAATTTTAATACATAAAATAGTTTTACAGATCTAAGCTTTTGAATAAAAGCTCTGTCTGAGCATTATATGTAACTTAAGTTGTCATTCTGGTTTTTTTTTCTGTAGTTTGAAAATTCGGAGTTTTTTTCTAAGTTTCACAAGCAAGAATCAAGTAGATGACAGTATGATATTATGAGATAAGCATATTTTCGGCCAGAAAGTATTTCAACATATTCATTTTGCATTTAGTTTGAGTATTCTGCGGGGGGGGGGGGCTTTCCCTGTTTGACTGCTTCAGTTCAAACGTTTATTCGAAATTCATCCAGTCTGAATACAAAGACCCTTGATATACTATGCAGGCGAACAGATTAAAAAAGTCAAATTTAAACTATCAAAATAGCGCCACGTTTGGAGAGAAAAGAAATACACTCTTTTATATTTCAGATGAAAAGAGATAAATGCTTGTTTTTTGGGGGTGGTGTTTGTTTTTTTGTTTGTTTGTGTTTTTGTTTTTTTTTTTTTTTTTTTTTTTTTTTTTTTTTGTTTTTGTTTTTTTTTTTTTTGTTTTTTGTTTTTTGTTTTTTGTTTTTTGTTTTTTGTTTGTTTTTTTTTTTTTTTCACACAACAGATAAATTAGCCTTACTGAGAAATAAAGAGTAAACATCGTGTGTTGCCTCCTTCCACAAACTTGTAGTACACAGTTACTGACTGGTTGCGTGGCCGGCAACAAGGCAGCTTATGCAGATTTGTAGCAAACAAAAGTGGATTTTTCCAGCGCAGAGAGGCACTTATGGTTTACCATAATGCAATATAGGGGCGGGGGGCGGGGGAGTAGTTCCTGCCACGAAGTACAGAGAAAATGCGTTTTGACAGTTTCAAAGTTAAACATAAAAGGTTGTGTTAGTTATAACAGGGACGTGCTATAGCACGTCCCTGGTTATAATTTTTGTCCTGACCCACCAGGATGCTACTATTTGCAAACAAGAGGACTGTGACAGTCCTTTGCATGTCTGACCGTGGATGCACTGGCTAAAGTGGTCCTGTGGTTTTCGGATGAATATGAAAGCCACCTTTGCATGACCTGACCAGTACCCAAAAAGAAAAATTCGTTGTCGTTTGCGGTCACTCATGTCCGTAAGGCTTTCCTTCCACAAACTTGTAGTACACAGTTACTGATTGGTTGCGTGGCCGGCAACACGGTAGCTTATGCAGATGACCATATGCGGTCACTCAAGTCCGTAAGCTTTTCCTTATGAGCGCGATATGGTCCACAGTTTTCAAGATAGACCAATATAACTTTCATGACTTATCGAGCGTATCAAAATCTAGATGTAGTTTGATATTGGTGGCGCCACCTATAGTATTAAATATATACGCCAAAATGTGAAAATGTTGAGAATGTTGTTTTTCGAAGAATTTTTCATGAATCATTACAAAATTAGGTGTGGATGTCAATCAGGCAAAAAGAGAAAATGCTTTGAAATTCGATTGCTCCACCTACAGTATTACGTAACATGGATCAAAAGATGTTGAAAACATTATTAAAATTCGATATGTTGAGAAAGAATAAGGCTAATCATACCAAATGTACCACAATGTGTGTCATATGCTGACATTTGGTGTTGGACAAAATGGATGACCTTGATCCAATTTCTCAGGTCAGGGAAGGTATATATATATATATATATATATATATATATATATATATATATATATATATATATATATATATATATATTCATACAAAAGTGCAATTTCCACAAATATACAAATTACCATTGGCATCCAAAAACCACGTGACTTCTAACTCGGTTTTCGAGCATACAATGTTCAAGGTCACATAGTGGAAGATAGAGAAAAAAGAAGTCTTATAATGCCGTTCAAAGTGTAACAGTTACGTCTGAACTTGCGTACTTGTATTACATGTGCGCAAATTCAGACGTAACTGTTATACTTCCAGTGCAGGAATATTATACAGACAAACGCCTATATTTACATTCAATCTATCTTTTAACGTTGCAAATATAGGAGAGAGCCTCGTGTGTTACGAGACCATAACACATGTGTCCCGCTCACATTCCAATAACCCACGCCCACATAGGTTTCCGGAACTCAACACTTGAACATGCACGTCAAATCAGTTTCTGGTCGGTTCCCTCAATTCTATGTGCTAAATTTCGGGTAATCCAGCAGAAAAATTAGGGGAAAATGTACATATTAGTAATGAGGGTTGCAGTTGAATTGTCAGACAGGCGTTTGTGTGATCGGTGGTTGTCCGTCGATCATCCGTCCGCCATCTTTTTTGCTTTTTTGTTTTTAATTCAAAAAGCTTTGGCCGGTTTCTTTTAATTGTATGAGGATTCACCCCATTTGGGTAAGTCGTCACTAAGCTTGTTCAATGTATCATGTTACATACTTTGGGATTCTTATATTTCTTTTTTTTGGGGGGGGGGGTAAAAAGTTCCTCTGAAACCGCTTGACAATTTCCCCAAGTTATGTCGTTTTAAAATCCTCATATGTAACGAATTTTTGGTATATATTATATGCATAATGACCAATTGGCCGCAAGTTACAGGACAATAGGGACGTTATAACGCTATAAATACTTGTATCTGTGTTTTCCTCAAAGACAGCGTGTCAGTTCCCTCGCAAACTTCGAGTGAATTGTTGTAGACGTACCTTGAGCAGGTCAGCTGAACACAGGCTGTTCTCACGGCCTCCAGTTTTTAATGTACAAGTTCTGTAGGCCTATTTTGCCTTGCTCACAGGTGTGTCTATGGTCAAGGGGAAAACCTGCGGAATGTTGCTAAATGACACAAGATATGCTTGCAGTAGTCTGAGTCATAGCATATGCTATAAGAAGCATGTCCTTGAAGGTAGTACTGCACAGCCATGTGAAAACCATTTGATCAAAAGTTTCTTTTCAATACCTATAGTTTGTACATTGGTGTGTAATAAACTGTAGATGCTCACATAGAATGATTGTGTTAAAAATGTTTTTAACATTAAACATTGAACCTTATGTTCTAATGTATGGATTTTCTTTTTTGCTACAGGAGCTGACACTTCTCTGCAGACAAAGTCTGGGATATATCCCATTGACAGTGCAACAAGTGCAAGTATGCGCAATTTTATGTGGTTTAACGACATGATTATTCCTTTAAATCCATGGTTCAATGAACCATAAATCTTGATTTTGAAAAACAATATATATATATATATATATATATATATATATATATATATATATATATATATATATATATATATATATATATATATATATATATATATATATATATTGAGAGAGAGAGAGAGAGAGAGAGAGAACAAAGGTAGATAATGCTGATGTTTACAGTTTACTGCAAAAATAAATTCAAACTAGAACTGTTGCCTAAAAAGTTGTACTACTCAAACCCGTCCTGCAAATTAGAAGTTATTTAGAGTTTTGGGTCTTGAAAAGCAGGACGTAAATTTATGTTATACTCTAATATTCCAATTCACAATCAAAGATTAAATTGTAGTACAGTGTAGTGGTGCTTATATATGATTGATAAATAATGGCTCGGAACAGAAATTTATCACCATGGATTTAAGCACATAAATTATCCTCCCTGTTTTTGTTTGGATAGGTCACATAGAAGCCGCACAACTTCTGCAGATACCGCTGGACAGCAACTATGTATGGGACATTGTAGAGCCACATACCCCCATCAAAGCGAGATTTGGACTCCTCAGCCCAAACCGGAGGCCCCTTGTTGAGTCAACCTTTCGTTCATTTCAAAGGCCGAAAAGAGAAGTTTTCACTCACTGAGTAGTGGCTTATAGCAATCGCATGGGAAGTTTGTTTTATTTTGGATTGTTAGAGTGCTGTGCTTTATTCCCAATTGTTAGAGTGCCGGTCTCACATTGAAATGAGATATTTTTGTCAGTATAGTGTCTAACTGAATAGTACTAAAATGTTGATTATGTGGTTACCAAAACGGCAGCCTCAACTGTTAATCAAAATATTCTTGTGGTGGCTTGAAATTTGACAGCATCTTCTCAAGGTAGAGATACAGCAAAGGGTAGTATTCATTTATATAGTTTTGCTTGTAACTTTTCAGGAAACACGATAAATATAATACTCAAGCATATTGTATATATTTATATGTCCAATTTAGTTGAAAATTAATTTAATAACTTTCGATTGGTATAAAATAACTACGCATATCATATGTTGAAAGAGACATTAATTTTGGCCTTAAAGAAAAGAACTGTGAATATTAGGCATACTTTTGCTTCGTATCATCACTCATCCCGACCCATCTCCTCCCCATTCGAAGTTACTGGAGTCTCAAAACAATTTGCGTTAACGGAATTTCATTGGCTGTTTCACCTGTGATAATTAAAATAGGGCTACAAAACATGTTTTTGAACCCATGCACATAGAGACTTAATTGGGCTCTAATTTTTCAGTAAAACACGTCTGAGAATTTAAAGATGGAAGAAGGCTCTACCTTTTTTGGCATTTTGCATCAATTCGTTTTAACCGTACTTTCAATTTACACACAAAAATTGATTTTCTTGTTATATCTGAAATATAATTTTGATACACACTTTATATATGCCTGAAAACGAGGGCCCACATTTCCAATTCCCTATATTAGTTTCTTGCATTGGGTATTCCAAATGATGTAGTGAGCCATTTAATTCCACGCGGAGCATGAATGTTGCCATCAAAAGGTGGAGTTTTATTGCACAGAAGTAGATCCATGTTTATCAACTGGGGTTAGCGAATTACACAAGAAGGTAACACTAACTTCAGTCATCTCTCTGCTGATGCCCGATGGTTCTGTCCATGTAGTTCTTGCCATTACAGAGTCGCATGTTTGTATGATAAGTGATTTCTTGTGATATTATGGTGATCGTAGCCTACTAGTGTGGGCATTTATAAGCAATATCAACTTAAACGTTTATTGTCATGCCTTGCAGACAATAGCAAGCAACCGATAACACTGAATCCCTGGTTATGGCTTTGGCTAGGTTCAATACAATTGTAAGGTTCGTATTATCATTATTATGTACATGGAATGCATACATATCCTTATTAATGCTTGAATACAGCTGCTGTTCTCTTTGAATTCCAATTTTCGCATTTCCAAATGTATACACTTGTGAAGGATCAACTATTTATCAGCCACATGAAATTGCAAATTTCTATTCGTAATGTGAAGGTGGTAGTAATAGATTCAAATAAAGGCTGTGATAAGATTGTAAAATGGAAAGTCTTGTGTCAAATTTGCAAGATTGCTTACTTATTCATATAAAAGAGGCTAAATAGAGCGTTTTTGGCGAATGCAAATGAAAGCGATAATAGTGGAATGAAAGATGAGTTAAGACCTGGTTTGGCAAAAGGTGTGACGCCAAAATTTTTATGGCTCTACAGATCATTACAAACACTGGAATTTCAGCAGAAATGCGTTTATTCTTAATATGGTTCCAACAGTTAACGCCACTCGTGATAATTAATGGTTTTGTGTGGCATCAGTATGCATACAAAAAGTATTCTGCGATTCTGGAAGTTGGAGAAGGTTTGCTTGAATACAAATCTTGGATACAATTCGTCTCCTTTGACCTTTTAAGTGCAGGCTACGCTTGTGTTGCTTGCTTGTAGCAGTATCTTTGGTTGGATTACTATAATAACGTCCAGTGACAATGATTGGTTATTCTCCTATTTAACTTCAATTCTGTATTGTACGTTTATGCACATGCAGCCACCTGAAATTGTTCAAAAAAAACCCACAAAATATTACAAACGGACATAAAATTACGACCCATTTGAAATATGTTGAATACATATAGGCCACGTGGTGTGTCATTATACGTAATGTACATATAATGTTTGTAGTCGGTGTTGCGGTGTATCCAATCTTTCAAGTTTGAACAAATGAATAAATCAAAAGTGATTCAATAAATGTAACAGTGTATGTGGGTGCGTATTATTTCACATAACTGTACATATACTCAAATATATCCATGGCTTATCCATTTTTACAATAACAGCAGGAATATTTTTACTTTCATTTGGGAATTACGAAACTTTAAAATGTCAGACAAGAAGAAACATTTCCACCAACAAATGGAGACAACTTGACGTTTTTCAATGTATCGTTGAGGACACTAATGTGTTTCGACCTGCGATTGCAAGAAAAACATGTTCACTTATGATCCCAGAGACGTACATATACACGTTCTTGATGATGCCGAGGTATCAACTGCGTTGAACGATACCCACATTGGTGCGTCTGTGACTCAAGGAAGCTTAGGGCTGACGAAAGTAACATTTTAGTCATATTTGCCATAACTATTTACATACTCGGTGTGTATAACTAGAAAGGTCGACACGTAGTAGAAAATAGCATTATTTAAAGGGAAAGTAGATGAAGGCCACAAATATTAAAAGTTTGACAAACGCACAAAGGAGTGAGGTAGGAAACGTTCATAAAAACACGTTACTTAACATCATAGTTTTAATAAACGATCATTTCCCTATGATTATAAGCTTTCGTTCAAATTAGCAACAAAAACATACTTCGATATTATGTATACAAATATTGGTTACATCTCACTATTTTGCCCACCTGAATCCGTTTTTTTTTTGGCCATCTAGTAGAATTTGGGGATAAGGTTTAATCCTCTCAATTGTTCGGGTATTATAATTTTTGTTATTTTTATCATGAAATATCCCCCATAATCGAAGTGGGATTCTTTACTTCTTCACAGTGAAACCTAAATTAAGCCAAAAACGTATACTCTTATTTCAGCAATAAAAATTCTGGTTTGATTAAAACAGATACAATTTACGTCATTTTTGCTCTACTTGTTCACATTATAATGATCTAACTCTCTGCACGTAAGAAGAGAACGATTAGACCACGATATATAAATTATGCAATGATATTTGAGCACATTCCGACGGCAAGGACCCCTAACATGTCATCATCACCAGAGGGTTATTCAACACATTATATACATGTATGCATGTGCACACACACACACATGTATGTGTGTGTGTACTGAGAGAAATGTTCTAATTCGATCGATACCAGCATTCTCATTCTCCATGCGTTTCGAGAAAAGGGAGATGTTTTCTTTGATTTATCTATATTGCAAAAGGATCATAATCGGATAAATGTCAATGCATAATACGACTTAAGGTAGGACGGATTTACATTTCCTAAAACACATTCCTTTATATTAATCTCTCATATATTACCCTTATCAAAATAGTCATTACGTAGTAACTGTTTATAATAGTACAACTCGCTGATGAAATATATCAATATTGATAAGTAACCTTGCAAATAGCGCAAACTAATTTCGATGCGCCGTGGTTCTCTGACAATCAATGACTTATCTGTGCCGTCCCTTACCCATTTCATATTTTTACAGGTTTATAGTTGCCTGCGTGACGACCAGACTGTGTCGATTAATGTTTCAGAGTTTCTTCGTGGGTAGCATACAGCTTGCAATGCCAACTGGGACAATGCACAGTAGTTTTGCACTCTCGCTTCATACAGGGGGGAGCAGCCGAATCATGAAGATCGTAAAGTATTCCTGAGTGTACGAGAAGTCAGCCATTTGCTGTGTATGTTAAAATGAGGATCAGCGGAAATAGATCAATTCTCCAATTTTCAACTCAAATCCCTCAATAACTGGTTCAAACAAGTCAAGTCACCATTACCTATTTTTAAACCACATAACTTGTTCTCTCAGGGTAAGTCGGCAAAACAAACATACCATGTGGTAGGACTAGGAACCACTGAGAAAATTTTCGCCATTTCTATTTCTATTGCTGTGTGATGCGTCACTGGTGTTGCGTCAAGTCAAACAATTTTGTAGAATTATACACATTCAAATATATGTACAACATTTCACATATAGTTTATCCGGACGGCGACGAACGAACCAACGGCTAACTGTAGCCAGTAGACCGTTATCCTTGATCACATCTCGGCAACATATGTAACGTCAGAAATAAGAATTGACATAATGAGGCAAACAGAACTAATGCAAACCATCTTTGAACTGTAGTTACACCGGGCCCTTCACTAATCCATCCACGATTATTTTAACAAGTACATGTGTATCCAACAGCTGTTTCCAAGTGTTCCAGCTGTACATTGGACCAATGTCTTAACAACACTTTGATTCCTGTAGATGTATTCGTAGCTTGAGGTGAAAACCCTTATTATAAGGAGTTAATCCTATTTAGGGTGACACCCGATATTCAAGGCTTGTGAAATCACGTTCTCTTGTAAAGTCAAGCGCTGGTCCTCATAGAATAATATCCCTCAATTTACTGCGCCAGTTTTTGCAGTTACCACAAGGTTTCTAATTCACACTGAACTTAAAGAGGCATAACTGCATTTTCCCTGCGTTTCAAGAACAGAGAGATCTGGACGGCGATGAATGTGAGTCTTTGCATCGATCGTTCATTTGGAGCTTCACTCCGAGAGGAGGCGTGGATTTTTTCGCACTCAAGAATTTGTATTGATGTTGCTTTGTCTTCGACACAGTTTCATCTGCAACGAACTTGTACGTAACTGCCAGTATCAATCATACATTGCGACGACATTGCCGAGTAGATGTATGCGTATTTCTTTATAATTCTCGACGACGAGATCTTTTGTAACAAAATGCAACAGGTTTATATACATCACTCAAATGAAAAAAAAAAAAGACTGTACAACGGGAGTGGGTCTGTTAAATTATGTAAAATCGTTTAACACTCATATTTCTTGTCCCGAAATTCTTGCCACACGTCCCAATTAATAATTTCATCGTAAGATGGCACTTCCTCGACAAACTCGAAAAACTCTTCAAGGAGCTCATCTGGATCAACTTCAAAAAATTTAGAATGCTTTGCAATGATCTGTATGATATTCATATCCTCCACTAAGCACTCATACTCATTCATTTCTACTATTAACCATTCTTCATTGGGGTTTAAGTTATGGTTCCTCTTGTGGTATTCCAGAATATGTTCCGGTGTGCAAGGGAATTGTAATGGTTTATCAGGAGAGAAGTTGCCAGCTTTGATACTACTGCTGCCACCCTTCTTTTTATGCCTTCCAGCTTTTCCTTCCTTTGTTTTCTTCTTCTTTTTGTCCTTCATACTGCCAGGTCTTGGTTCCTTTGGTCGTGCACCACCGTTCGACACATCTTTATTTTCTTTGTCCGCAGATGATTGTGTCGTCGTTTCGTTTTCCTCACCATTTGTGCCTGGTTTCTCCGGTGCTTCTACATCATTTACATCATCTCCATCAGCATCTTCCTCCAGGATTGGCTTCTCGGCGGCTGTGTTTGTCACGTCGATGCTCTTACTTCTGTGATTAGGGGCTGCTGCAGCTACATCATCAGCTGTTCTCTCATCAAGACTTTCAACAGCTATTGTTTGACTGCGTTTTAGTTTCCGCTTAATTTCCTCTTCCTCCTTTTTGTAATTGCTATCGTCCCTTGTACTAGATGATGTGGAAGTAGTAGTGGCTCTTCTCACGTTGAAGAACTTTCTCCACCCCTTTTTCATGTTTGTAGAATTTATGGTTAATTGTCTGTTAAAAGTGTTCCTGCAAAAAACAAAAACTTTATCATAATGGTGAAAAACATGTATAATGACAACAGATGTTTATGTTTAAGCCCTATTTCAAGCGGAGGCATTGCACAGGAGTTTTTTTAAAAGCAAATTCTACAATTTAAATAACATGCAGAAACAGTCTGACACGAGAAAAAACCCGACAGATATGCACATTTATTTTCTCAGTCCCCTCACTATTCGGTTATTTCATGTTGTATATAATAGCAAATTGTCATGTCATAATAGCCTCACTTTCTTTCCTATCGTGTTTGTGGTGTCTTACTTCAACTTGATGGCCATGTGCAATGACCTTCTGCTTAATTACAGCGGTCTGTTTCTCTACAACTTATTGCATGCCAGTTGTGAAAAACATCACACAAGACCTCATATGATGTTCCGTCTGGCCTGTGTAACTGTCTTTTGCTCTCCAAGTTAGGTTGACAAAGGACCATTTCCTTCTCTCCAGATGTATCCATAGCGAATTAAAATGTGTTTAAATCATAGAAATATTTGTATTGTAAGTAAAAGAGTATGTTCATAGAATGCCTCCCATCCCCTCATGAAAATTTGCAAGCTTTGTTCATTATCAGTTGCATTCACTGCCATCTGAAAGATACAGACATGTAAGTAGAAGGTGGAATGATGCCGATATCTATCGGTATTCTGGAGATATTAATGACAGACTTGTATGTTTTATGACCATGAAACGTCTGGGTGTGGAACCAGCAACCGTAGGCATCAATCACTTATATGAACAAAGTTTGTCTTAAGAAACCAGGTAGATATTACTAGAGACAAGAATAAATGAATTGCTAACGTACACAAGTATACTTAGAGTGAATGTTGTGTGACATCATGATATCTAAAGTTTCTTATGACAAGAAACTGCATCCCTTATTCTATACACGTATGTCTGAATAAATCATCAAGATAAATATATTTGTTAAAATACAGGCTTTTGGGTAAATAGTCAAAATCACAAGATACTAAAATTCCCCAAAATATATAGTTGTATGCATCTTGCAGCTGTTCCCTGGTCAGGAGTTAAAATGCCAAATGAATCATGCATGCATAGAGTGGTTCAGCTTTACCAAACCAGATGAAACATTTCAGTGATTGAACTACAAGCATGCCAAATTTATGGCTTCTATCTTTTATCACATCTGACAACAACCTAGGACAAACTTTGCAATCAGAAAAATCATTTCTACGTGAGAAATTCGGGTTGTCTGCGCGATCTGGTCCTACAATGCTATGCTTGCACCTATCATATTCAACTTCCAGTAAACAGTGACCACGATACAAGTTTATATCTGTCAATGCCAAAGATTTGTCATGTGTTAAAATATGAAAATTGGCAGCGCGTAACTCTTTCAGTGCCAAACACGAGAAAGGTCGAACTCCTTAAAACGAACTGCTCTGAATTATAATATAGGTGCCAGATTCAGGTTCCTTGTAAAAGACCTTTCATTCAACCACCAGCATGCCTGTAGCTACAGAGAATATTATAGTCCAGGTTAACAGCTTTCTTCAGCGCGCTCGCTTTGGGCGCAAAAAGTTGTTGACTCAGCCCACTGAAATATTTAATTTATTCAATACCAATCCCCTATTTCCTTGTGCACTTAGGACTACAAACGGAGAGAGCATATGCACATGATTCTGGAAATATATCAAGTGCCTACATTCGAAGCGTGAAGTCATTTCGGGGGGGGGAGATTTTGTTGTGCTGTCTGTCAAGTCATGCCGTCACAGGGGTAGCTGCGGCATGACTTTCCGACCAATGCCCCCCACCAAAAATGTCTTAGGTCTTTAACCACCGCAGTGAAGAGTGAGTTAAAAGGATATATAAGCCATCCAAATCTGACAATGTGAACTCCTTTGAAAGTAAGTCGTGTGCGCTTGTCTGGTGACTGGTACCAGTAGGACCAGGTCATTATGTTCCGCAGATAAGATGTGGCTCCGGAAACTCTCCCCTGTAAGAACTCCTCCTGACTAATCCAAACGATTCTGCAATACTGCTTGCAGACGGCTATTATAATTTATTCTCCACCAGGGTACTCTGTGAAGAATAGTGTATACCTATGGTAATTTTACGAACAGGAGCAACAGTGCCACGGCTTCCGTTCAGTTCTGAACCAAAACAAAGCACTATCTAATCTCTATGCTCCATAACCAATTCAGCCCCTGTGTATGTCTAAACGTACACCTTATCTTTATCAATATTAAAAACTTCCGTGCAACAATTTTGAAAAATCGAAGCTTCTGCAGCCAAATGATTTTGTGAACTACTTATCAACGGGAAACCGTGAAGCATCTTTGGCAGCCTTAAATTCCCGGGCACTTTTTTATGTGATGTCCGCCATTACCATTGTATTTGGTAATGCCAAACGCACTTGAAATTCAAGATTGTATGAACGTGAAAAAAAAGCAAATAAGTAACTATATAGTGCAACATAAGTTCTTATGATGCCAGAATTAGCTAACTTACATGAACTAGATTATGTACCAATATTCGGAAAAATCCTTCCCTCAGTAATATTTTAACGTGTATAAACAACTAGCAACTAGAGCTGTCAACGCCCCATCACAAAAGATAGACCATGGCCCACGCATATATTTAATCAGCTGAAAGAGATTTGTGTGTGTGTGTGTGTGTGTGTGTAAATTAAAGATAGTGTAATAATTTACGAAATATTACACTAAGCGTCATTTTAACGACGGATGCATTTGGATTCAAAGACGGCTCCCTTGACAAGGAACCCCATCAATGTATGTTTAAAATCTCAGCTTTGTTTGCAATTGCTTACTTCATGACTACTGGTGATCCACATTTGAACTCAGAACTCAGAACTCTTTTATTTATGACCAGCAAATGGTATAATACATAAATATTGATACTACAACAAACTGTCTAAGTTGGTCAAGGGAGACTCTTGCTATAGCATTATGCATGTTGCTGTCGCAAGAGCCATGCACCCTTGTAACAAGAATTCTGGCTATGAACATGATTTTTTAAAGAAATATGTTATACATCAGGATGACTAATAAATTCTTGTAACTATCTTAAAATGCTATTGTGTACAAAAACCTTTAGATTAATTATTTTGTTGACAAATGTAACAATTATGCACAGTGCATTCATGGTTGTATTTGTTCAAAAAAAGTTTTCACATAGTTTGAAAAACCTTTTAGGCTATGAGAATAGATTTTATTTAATATGTTGTCATCAGTCGAGTTTATGACTTTTGGAATATCAAAAATTAGACTTTCCTGCGCAAATTTGTTATCAACTTGATTAATAGATAGCCCAACGTTTCTTATACTTCAGTATTGTGATTATGTATATGTCTATTAGATATACATGGTAATGAAAGCATTCTTGTCGGAAGTTTCTCGTGCATAAATTTGTAATAAAATTAGGTTTGGCTAAAGTAAACAAATCTTCTACCATCAATAGGTTCAAACATTTTAAAATTGGTTCACTGTGTGCATTTTAATTGCTTCAAGATATACTACGCACTGCCTTCTTCTGAAGCTTTGTTGTTAGACACACAAATTGGCACAAAGCTCTATTGTCATAAGCAAATTGATATTATCCGATTTGATGGGAAACTAACAAGCAGTAACATCAGAAAACAGCTTGCTTTCGTTGGCATTTTGTTCATTTTAATGACAATATATTTGAACTTCTGGTCCAATATGCATTACCTACCTAAAACGCAAAAATATTCTACCGCCAACAACTGAACACCCACTATTTGAACAGATCCAACGTACACTCACATCAAAGTTAAAGAAAACCCATTCATCAGTTTTGAAGGAGTGAAAAATTACCAAAACAAACACACAGTGACATAAAAAAGAAACATTGTAGTACCACTCAGTGATTGAACGAAATGTTCCTAATTCAAGCGGTGTCAGAGAAGATGTGTCAAGGTTTCTGCTCAATCAGAAAAAAAAAAAAAAAAAAAACGTCAATAATAATAATAATAATAATAATAATAATAATAATAATAATAATAATAGTAGTAATAATAATAATAATAATAATAATAATAATAATAATAATAATAATAATAATAATAATAATAATAATAATAGCCGAAGCATGACACATTGATCAAACTTGCTGGAAACGAATCCAATGTACGTCCCTTTCTCTTGTCAAGAGGATCAAGCGATCAGTTTGAGATCAGATGGAGCTGAAAATCTAATTGTGGACTGATAGATGGACTATGACTCATGTTTTCTGGGCTGACTCACAAGTCAGCTGCTCGAAGAATCAGTACTCCGTAGCTCCCCGTGCATTTTATCAATATATTGTTGAAGAATTTTTTAAAGATAAAGAGGAACCGTGACTAGGAGTGGGTTCTTCTCTACAAGGACACAAGGAACCGTATCTACGAGTGGTGTCTCCTTTTAAAATCATGCTGTTTGTACATGATTGTAGGAGGTTAACATTTGCTCTACTTTAAACTTCAAATTGTTAAACAATCTTACAAACCGCATTGAAGTGTAATTTCTATCCTCCGATTCGCACTTTATGCAATAGCTTCCCTTTGAATGCGCCATCAATTTGACAAACACAAAGACAAGGGCTCTCCAGTCCCAATGATGTAATGGTCAAGACATGTAGTTCGAATGGCACGCTTTTCCAGAACTGTCTTGATTCGAATACCGCTGGATCCCTTGACCTAAATATATATAGTGCTTAGGTTGAGCTACCGTAAATTGTCCTAAAAACAAAAGAAAGTAAGTAGTACTTTGATTGAAATAATTCAAGAATAAACCACTGATAGGATCACTAGAAGCGTAGTTTAAGTTTAAATTAACATACCGTTCTAAAGTTCTCACCTGAGAAATGTTCTATTCCTATTTTTGGATACTTTTCAACTGTAACCTATATTTGTACACACCTTCATCGTGTGAGTTGTTTCCCTCTGAGTGTTCTTACATAATGTTCTGCATACGCTAAACGTAATAAAAGGCTTCATACTATTGATTCCTACTTTATATCAAGTACAGGTTTATCAATTTTCTTGCATTGGCACCAGCGTATGTATATTTTCGATCGATCATTTTCATTTTTGTTCCTTCTCATGAATTATGTGCACACGACACCCTCGTCAAACCACCGTATTACTGATCAGCAGTGTGCCCACTTTCTGACAAAAAAATCCTATAGTCAGCGTGAGTGCATTGTACAAAACCCCTAAAGCGACACTATCTTGCATGTTTCAAAACGGGAAATTATTAAACGCTGTGCTGCTTTGGTACGTATCATTCGAGAAGAAAGTACTCTTTGTACGGGCAGATCGTTTGTGGAATAAAGAATGCTGTGTTGCTCTTGCAAAACCTAGCGACTTAGAAATACCACTATAAATGCTACCATGGCCCTTTTATATCTCCGTGATGCTAGTAACACCTTTGGTGTCTCCATCAGTGCACCCGTATTAAGGCCTATGGTTGTCCCCGTTGCGCAACGATAGTCGGAGATTTTGGCGGAAAATTAATATTCATGTGTCTTTTTCCATAAAAGAATCCTGTGGATATTACAGTATCCGTCGGGAGTCCCGTCGCCACGCACTTATACAGAAACTGAACGTATATACTTACGGATTTTTCTTTTACTCAGAACGGAGCACGGGGATGCCTTTGCATCCGTACACGCATGCAGACGTGCCAATCAATGTAATGTTGCCTTGATAGATTTTGTAGATATGGCCTCGGGCGGTTGTCACAGACATATATTTAAGTCTGTGTTTGAACACTGACATCTCGTTTTTCCTCAAATACTTTAGTCTTTATTGATTGATTGATTTCCGTGTCAGTTTTGTGGTCAGGTTTTCTCGGACACTATTGTTCTGAAAAGTACCAAACTTGCCATGGTCATAAACCCTGTAGTGAAGTTTTGCACATTGTTTGGAACAGTCATGATGTTGAAAATTATGCAAATTAGGGGCATATTGGTGGAAAATTTAAATCTTACATATCTTTAAGAAATTTTGGATAGAGTTGCCTTTCAAAGCTTAATATGTGGGTCCATAGCTAGAGCAAAATCTTATAGCATGCAAAAAAGTTGAGAAGCTTAATTCATGTTAAATCCACTGAATTTCCTCAGAATTTGCATATTTCCTCGTCCTCCTCCCCCCTCCCCCCCCCCCCACACACAAGCAGGTAACTGTTTCCAAGCCAAGCTGTCATGCAACCATAGATAATTGAACTGTGAGCGCCTGGCCTCCATACCTATCTGTACACTGGCAGTGGTGCCCAGTGCCCATTGCTATGGCTTACCCTTCAATCCCCAGGGAGACTGGCTGTGTTAGTAGAATAAGCTTGTCTGCATTCTGTAAACAAGGAGGCTGTATAGAGTCTGAAGCTTCCTTGGTGTTACTCCCCATCACAATAAGCTGATGCTGACAGAGAGGTGCCATAGATAGGTCAGTGACATAGCAACATCCAATGAAATATGAACCAAAGTTCAGCATGTCTTTGAAAAGGGAGATTCAGATCAACTACCAAAAATCACTCAAACACAGATCAAAACTCCCTAATGACCAACTGTAACATGGAAGGATTTTGGTCAGGACAGTAGGTACATTGGAGCAAGAAGGCAGAGTTCCCATAGGCATAGCTTTTGTATTTCTGGACCCAGCAGTGACATTTGCTCACTGGTTAAATATCTATACCATTGTTTCATAACCTTTGCAAACACTGCCCACTTTCAACAAAGATTCATCTTATTTCACCCATGTTCAGCATGTGAAAACTTGCAACTTAAGTTTGTCCACACCTTTAGTAGCTTGTTGAACCTCAATAGTCAAACATGTTCATGCACCATGGTATAGATTTTTGTCAGGAGCTATGTAAAGTTGGATGCTGTCTATGCAAGCTTACAACTTAAATTTGCTGACACATTCAGGCTGGTGACACTCAATAGTTGAATACATAGATTTCGGTGCGAGCTATGTGAAGTTGAATGTTATGTATGGCAGTGGATTGGGTGAGCTTAATTGTCCATATTAGTAGAGATTATCACGTAAATGTTTGTATGTTCCTGCAAAAAGTGAAACTCAAATACATGTACTTATAAATACATGTACATTGCATGTATGTCAATGTATACTTTTCACTTGTTGCAAACAGATTTACAAAGAATGGGAGTCGAGTGTGGATAAAGTTATTTTTACTTCATAGTATAAATGGGTTTTGCATCATATTTAAATGTCATATTAAAAATTATGCAAATTAGGGCAGTTAAAATGTTAAAAGCTCCGTATCTTCCAACCTATTACATATAGGTGCCAGAGGTTGCAAATTCAAGTA